>PVKV010000312.1:0-43516 GCA_004027835.1 Alouatta palliata
GATCTCTTGACCTCGTGATCCACCCGCCTCGGCCTCCCAAAGTGCTGGGATTACAGGCGTGAACCACCGTGCCCGGCTACTAATATGCTTCTTTATAGGGCAGAAATCTTTCATGAGGTATTAAGGTAGACTGAGGTATTAAGATATGTAATTTTAAGAAAAATTATATATATTTTGCTTCATCTATAATCGCAGCTTTAAATATCAAGGGTTTAATGAACAAAGAATTAGTTCCCATTTTATAGACAAGTAAGTAGAGGTCTGTGATGTTGCCTCAGTATTCATCAATGACTTCTTTGAAAGCTTCATTAACAGGATGAAGCTCTGCTCTTGCTCCTCGTGCCTTCCCATGAGGAAACTTCGTAACACCTTAGTCTCTTGTAGCTGTTGCTGCTGCACCACATCCCTTTGTGTCTCCATCCTCAATCCCATAGCTTCTAACTGCAAGCACCTGCTTCTCTACGCTGGCCTTGTGAGGAGTGCTAGGAGACTTACTGCTCCATTCCCAATGACTGATGAGAATTGATGGATATCCCACATACAACTCCACTTTTGGGATGTCTCTAAGGCATGTTGTACACTGTGCCCCAGAAGTTCTTTGTATGGTTAAGTACTCATTACCCACAAAAAGTGCTACTAACTTATCCAGAAGTAAACCCTTTACTGGCTTCTTTCCCATTCCTGTCTCACTGCCCTAAACCTCTACCAGAATATTCCAAATAAATTACTTGAATTCACGCCCTTATCCAAAAGGTTAAGGCATCTGTCTGGCCCGATCACTCTTGATCTCTAAAAGAGAGGGTCAAATTACCTGATTGATGAGTTTAAAAGAGGACACTGCAAATTATCTTTATATTTATCTCTTTTGAAGATACCAAGTTCATAGGACATACAGGCTCAGACTGCACTCCGCCAGGTGCTTAAGAACTTGCCCTTTGGGGAAGGTCTTAGTTAGTGACTGAATGAACAAGTCAGTTTACTTCAAATGTAAGGTATTAGGACATATCAAAATCCTTGTAGATCTAAAATCACGTTTTCAATCAACATTATTTGCAATACAGTGGACATTTTAATCTTCATCAAAATTAGATTCACATGATTCATAATAACCAAAAGGTAGAAACAATGCAAATATCTCCATAAACTGACAAATGGAAAGAGAAAATATAGCCATATAATGAAATATTACTTGTCCATAAAAAGGAATGAAGTACTTATAGATGCTATAGCATGAATGGGCCTTGATGGTATTATGGTAAGTAGCAGAAGAAGCCAGTCATGAAAGACCACATATTATACGATTCTATTCACATGAAATGTCTAGGACAGAGAAATTTACAGAGATAGAAAGTAGATTAGTGGTTGCTTAGGGCTGTGGCATGAGTTGGGAATGAAAAAGGTGATAACTTAAGGGTGTGATGTTTCCTTTTGAGGTGAAAGAAATGTTATAACATTGACTGAAGTGATAGTTGTCCTATATCTGTGAACAAAAACACTGAAGTATATTCTTTAAGTAAGTGAATTATATCTCAAAACAGTAGTAAAAGTTAGGCCCCCATGGTGATGCAAAATGTTAATGTTAGGTGAAAGGTACTTGAGAGCTCTGTACTATGTTTGAGACTCCTCCGTAAATATGAAATAGTCATCTCTTAAGTTTGTAAGAATCAATTGAGATATTACATATGATACCACTGTATCTGACAAATGCTGTCTTTCTCCATCCTTCTCTCTAACTAAAATAGGGACCTATGTGGAGATACATCACGGTCTAGTATGTATCAGTACTTCATCCCTTTTTATGGCCAAGTAATATTTCATTATATGACTATAATATATTTTCTCTTTCCATTTGTCAGTTTATGGAGACATTTAGGTTGTTTCTACCTTTTGGCTATTATGAATCATGTGAATCTAATTTTGACATATATATCCACATGGGTCCCTATTCATCAATGGTTCACGATAATAGAACAGCACCATGTCTGTATCTGGGGCATCTGATTTTTTCTTTTCCCTAAAATCTCCATTATCTCCCATGTCCTCTTGTTACTTTACAGATGTAAGAGTTGGCCCGACAAGGTGCAGTTAATATCCCTATTACTATAATTTAATAGATATAATAAACCAGTTCAGTTTTCAATGCCAGAGATTTGGGCAAAAACAAAACAAAACAGGGTGACATCAATAATTGATGCTAATGTGGCCCTCCTCGGCAATTGTTTGTTCCTGTTTCTTTTGCACCCCATCATAGCTATTTTTGTTATTTATTTGTGTTTTATGAAAATGGCAGCATTCCACCAGACCCACATGTAAGCTTCAAGTTGCTGATGCAGGCTTTCCTTTCCTCCTTTTGTAGCACTTGTGAAAGCCAGCACAATATTTCTGTTAGTTGGTCTGGAGTCAGTTCTGTTTCTAATTACGGGATTTATTTTCTTCTTTTGTTTTAAAGTTTTCCCCACCCACTGGAGATGTTTCAGGGATTTGACAAAGAAGCTTTCCCTGTGGTCCTGATTTCATTGTAAGAAGCCAAGGGTGTGGAGGAAATGCCCTTGCTGGAGTTTAGGCGGGGGTTTCTAAACTTAGTCCTTTTTCTTAACTTAAAATTTGAGACTAAGGAAACCACAGACAAGCCATCTGATCCCTGCAGACTTCAGTGTTTTCTTCCGTAAATTGAGAGAATTGGTTTGAATGTCTCTAAAGTTTCACTCAGACCTGACATTCTCTCAGAACGCAAGCATTTTCCTGAAGTTTACTGACAAGCAGTTGCCAAACACCAGAAGAGTGCTGATATGTTGTTAGCTAATATTATCTCTCATCTGCTTGCCGCATTTTGCTGGGAGATCATCAGTGGGAGCAGTTCAGTGTTCTGATGTCTGCTCTGAGGAAAGCTTTAGAGAACACAGGAAGAGGGACTGATACAGAGGGTATATTCCTCCAACATGGGCACGGATCCTGTTGCTCTGTTACGATGCTCATGTGAATACAGAGAAAACCAACTGAAGGCTGGTTTCGGCGGCTGAAAGATGAGTATTACATAAGTGCAATTTCACTTTCTGCGTTAATCTTTGCTGAGGTAATTGCCTCCATTCTATTTTCAGTGTGTTGTTGGCACTGCTGCATGGCCTACTGACAGTTGCTCAATAAAAATAGAGATCATACCCTAGAGAAAAAGCACAATATTTACCTGTGGCCAATGCCCTGCTTCTAGGAGCCATGGTACTCAGGTATTTTCTGGAGTTTTAACAGGAATCAAGGTTGAGTTGCATTTACACGTTGTTGGGTATGCCTGGCACACAACTTTGTATTCAAGGGGCCATCAACAGTTTCAGCAAGCAGAGATCTTTCCAAAATGAGAACATCTGAAAGTTATATTCTTCTCTTCGCACACCACATATTCACCCTTAGGTCACCCTTACCCTCCCTGTGCACCACCAAATACAACCAAATGTACCTCCTAAATAACTATCTAATGGTCCACAGCACACCATCTCCCTCCCCTCTTCCCAGCTGCTGTCTTGATTCAGAACATTATTATTTCTCATCTGAGTACTTCAGTATTCTCCTAAAAGGTCTCACCATCCCCAGCTCTCCCCTCAACTCCCTTCCATTCTCTGCATAGCAGTTGGAGTGATCCTTCTAGTCTGCTAATGCAACTGCTAATGCCTTGTTCAACATTCTTCAATGGTTCATGATAGCATTTTAACTTTATGACAAAACCCATAAGTCTCATAATAATCTTCTGTCTGCCTATTTCACTAGCATTCTTCTTTCTTCTGTGGTACAGCTGAGCTTAGATGCTCACAGTTCTCCAAAATTCACCACATTCTTGTGCCTGTCACTGAAATACAGCCTGGAATCTCCAATTCATTCAGCCAGCTTCTCCTCATCTTTTATGTGTCTCTCACTAACACCCTCTTGAGCTCCCTTTTCTGATTCTCCAGGCAGACGTAAGGACTATTTCTTTCTGATTCTAAATGCTCCATCCACATTATTCCAACACGGCAACAATCAAACTAGTATTGTCGTGGTAAACTCAAGTGTGATCATCTAAAGGCTGAGACCATGTTTTAGGTTTTCATCTCCTTAGCATCAAACCAGATGTAAGGTGCTCAATACATACCTAAGGAAGAGAATGGAAAGAACATTTACTAAGAACCTAAAATATGTCATATACATACTTGTAATTTTTACTAAAGCTATGATATTTGGAAGGTAGAGAGCAGGGAGGGAAACAGTACATAGTCTATGAGCTATATCTAGCAGAATGATAAAAGTAGTGGGAGGAAGGGAAGATAATAATAAAAATCATGTATTTTGAAAAGTCAGTAAGCCAGAAAGTCTTCTGGTCTTGAGTACAAATTAATAAACCATGAAAGGGAAGGCAAATTAAGTGTAATATTAAGGAAATAAGAACTTTGACTCCAAATGACTTTCACCCCCACAGGGAGTAAAAAGGCTCTGGAGTCCTCACTATTGAAGCCTCTTGCCATATTTATGGATGACTCTGATGATCAAGCATTTAGCATGTGGAATGCATTGGAAAGTGTTAATATTCCAAGTAAGGGGAAGTTCAATGATCACTTTTCATAACCTGCAGAGTTATTAAAAGGAATTTTTAAGTATACATCTGTCTACCTATAGAATTTAATCATAGGTTACAGCAGAATTCTTCTGTTATTCTCTTAAACATTAAAGACATTGACTTTTAGTGGGGAGTATTGAGAGGTGAGGCTAGATAAGTAGCAGAGAGGAAATGATAATGAGACTTGAAGACTGTAATACAGAGTTAACATTTTAACATAAAGGATATGGGAGCTGTAATATAATTTTGAGCAAATTGTGTCACAGGCACATTTTCAGGCTAGAAGGTCTCTTACAGCTATATTCAACATAGTGGGAATGTGTAAAGTGAATGGGAATAGTGAGCCCATTAAGACTCTATTACATTACTTGCATTAGTCCATTTTCATACTGCTGATAAAGACATACGTGAGACCGAGAAGAAAGAGGTTTCATTAGACTTAGAGTTTCACATGGCTGGGCAGGCCTCAGAATCATGGCTGGAGGCAGAAGGCACTTCTTACATTGTGGCAGCAAGAGAGCATGAGCAAAAAGCAAAAGCAGAAACCCCTGATAAAACCATCAGATCTGGTGACACTTATTCACTATCATGAGAAGAACATGGGAAAGACTTGCCCCTGTGATTCAATTACCTTCCACTGGGTCCTTCCCACAACATGTGGGAATTCTGGGAGGTATGATTCAAGTTGAGATTTGGGTGGGGACACAGCCATACCATAACAGTACTCCAGGTAAGAAAAGTTGCTGTTCTGAATCAAGAAAACAAGAGGGTATGGGGAGGCATAGATCAATAGACAGGAAGGTAAATTAAGGCATATAGCCTTATCTAAGTGACCCATCCTATAATGAAGTCCAGTCATCCCTTCCATGTACTAACTTAATGAGGTACTTCTAGCCCTTCAGGATTCCCCTAACAGAGCCCCAGACCCACTGTGGCAGATATGGTTGTTTGTTCACCCAATGACCATCATCTTCTCCACCATTCTTCCAGTAGAGCCTATTTCTCATTACAGAGGCTGAAAATCTACTTTCGCAGATGCCCATGCAGTGAAGAATGGGAAACAGACATGATTCCAGTCGAAGGAACTTACGAAGAAGCTTGCTGGGAGATGTGTAGCAAAAGCCTTTCTCCTAATAAAAAGATCACAAGAGAAACAATATCCTTCTTCTCCTACTAATCATGAGCTTTTCCATGTCTATATGTAATGGTTAGAATCAAAGCATTCATCTTGAGACCTTAAGGGAAAAGCCAGTATGAGTCAGTGGAACAGTGGAAGGAGCCTGTGCCCTTACTGAGGTAACCACCTACATCCAAACTTTTGTTACGTAAGAGAAAACAAAATCTTATTTTAAACGTTCTTACTACTCAAAGAGTGAGGTCAGTGGACCAAATGTATCAATGTCACCTGGAACTTGTTAAAACTGCAGAAGCTTGGGCATTATTCCAGAAATTCTAAATTATAACATGCATTTTATCAAGATTCCCAAATAAGTCTAAGCCATTTTTAATTGGGTATTTTGTTGTTTGCAGTTGGAGGCATCCTAATTAATATACACACTGTGCACACAGTTCCTTTTGTAACTAGAATTGATTGTATTTTTTGTTATTCTACAATATTCGACCACCTCCTCTATCAAAAACGCATTTTATTTTGTCATGTATATGTAGTATGGTTAAAACTATCTATGATTATCTGACCCATGAAATTTACACATTCTTTAAAGGCAGGCTGTATATCCTATTCCTTTTGTATTTCTCTTGCTGCCTAGCATTAAACTCTGTGAAAATTAGTCTTTGAAATATTTGTTGAATAAAAGAATAAAGAGTAATCATTTCTTTGAAATTCCTCTGGCTAATGAGAATTTTAGAATTTCCAATAATTAGATACAATGGATTCTAAGGTATGCTGATGATCTGCCTTAGGCTGTGAATGTATTCCATTTTCTTATGTGACCATGTTTCCAGATAGACCCTTGTTCCACAGAGCTCTTCAGAATCAAGATCCTTAATAAATCTTGAATCTTCGTTGTGGTGGGCCACATGACTGCCATTTTCCTAAAGTTTGATTGCCTCATTGTCACTGGAATAATGAACATCATCTCAAGGTTATCCATGTCAAAATCACCAAATCCAGCCCTACTGGTACTACTCTAAACACATAGAATCTTAATTTAAAGTAATCAATGGCACACATCAATCCACAATTTAGCATCAAAAACTGACCACTGAATAAGGTCAGGAAGGAAATCCCTGGCCTCCCAGAATTCAGGAAAAGCCTAAAAGGGGCATACACATTCCAGCCAGATGACTGCTTTCCTTAAATGTCTCTGGAAGTGGTCAAGCTTAGAGAAGCTAGAATGCAAGGCTAAATATAGAAAATTGATTTATTTGTTTTATTTAATAAAAAAGCATCTGTAGATTTCATAAAGTAGAAACCCTGCATATAGGTCATCCAAATAAAGACCACACACACACACAAAGAGAGAGAGAGAGAGAGACAGAGACAGAGAGAGAGATGGAGGGAGGGAGAGAATAGCTCTTAGCCAGCTTACAACACATGCACACCTATGTAGCCACGTTATTTGACTTTCTGCTTTATCCATTATTTGTAAATATACCTTTATAACCCATCCCACAAATCTGTGTGCTTGCCTGCTTCCTCAATATCTGGTAAAGCAATAGACATTGTAGCTGTGGTGAGCAAAGCTCAAGACCTAAGAAGAAGAGTTCTAAGCTATGGTTCTGGCTCCATTCTGATGACAGGTTAGAGGTGGACCTGTATCAGCCTCAGTATATTTATATAAGTACATCTTTAGATGATGAATACCCTTCAATTCCAGTTTTGGAGTGGATGAGAAAAATCATACAATTACTTAGAGAAAGTAGTTTCAAAAAATTCTTAAGAGTTTTGTGAAATAATTTAGAAGAGGTTGTTAATAAATCTTTCTGTCTGTTTTGACAGTTTTATCTGTTTATGGACAGCTCTCATTGGGCAAAGGAACAAACGTGATATAGCAAAATAATTCTCAGCAGTCCCTGTAATAATTCAATATTTTCAACCAAAATATTGCACCAAATTGCTTGATAAAGCCCACAAAAAACCACACATGGACAGCTGTGGCTGTTAAGTCCTCAATCGTCCTTTGAAAATAGCAAACTACAGTAGCTATTTAAGGATCTGAGAAAGCCCAATAGCAAATTATATCTGTTCAGATTATGCTTTAAATTGAGAAAATCAATCATCTAATTGGTAAGGGCAATATTTTTTTCTTATGGAAGGAAGTAATTTTGTGTTTATATTAATAAGGTAGTTTTGAGGCACTATTCATTTGAAATTCCCTGAAAGTTAATTCCCCAGAACAAAGGACTTGGTTAACCAATTTATAGAGTTTCCAACTTGGGTTAACAGATGTCTTACTCATATTTATGATAAATACACAGGAAGCAAGGGAGCCCCAAGAGGTGCAGTGGCTCGGCCAAGCACATTAGAGGCAGAACCAGGGCCACAGATTCATTGTCACTTTTGCTTAGAGCAGTGATTCTCAACTAGTGGCAGTTTTGTCCCCCAGGGAACATTGGGCAGTGTGTGCAGATATTTTTCATTGTCACAACAAGCAGGAAGGTTCTAATTGTATCTAGCAGGTAGAGGTTGGGGATGCTGCTAACCACCCTAAAACACACAGAATAGCTCTCCAACAAAGTGGTGCCAAGGTTGAGAAACCCAGGAACACAGTCACTTTCAAATGTAAAAGCATGCACACGCACATACATCCACACACACATGTGCAAATAAATGCAAAGATAACAAGAAGAGGATAAAATAGCTACCTACATTATTTCTAACACTTGTTTATAAGCAAAATCAAGAACAGTAATAACAAAAGTAAGCCTTAGTGTTTTTTAGGACTCTTCTCTTTCACTCACACTTGACTTCCAATGTCAGCATTACCCTGTCATCTCTACCTTCAAACTAGATCCCCAAACCAGCTGCTTTTCACCACCTTCACTGATGACTTCTAGTTCTGGTCATCATTATCTTTAGCATGGATCAATGCGTTAGCATCTGAAGTGGTTTATCTTCTTCAGCACTGTATCCATTCAGCCAGTTTTCAACTCAGCAGCCACAGTATCTCTACCAATAAAAACCTGATCATTTCCTTGTTTAAACCTTAGTCCTCCAGTCAGACTAACACTGTATCCCAGTGTGTTATTGCAAGTATGCGGGGCATATTTTTGGCTGTCACAATAAGCGTGGTGCTACTGGCATTTAGTACCCAGAGCCAAAGAAAGCTAATTTTCCTGCAGTGGGAGGGGTTGCAAAGAACTGACTTGTACAAGCTTTCTATCACCTCTGGTAGGATGCAGTAGTTCACTGCCTACCCTACTCTCCATCTTGCTCTTTTTGCCCCAGCCATTGACTTTCTCCTGTGATCCATGAGCCTGCCAATTACGTTTTAGTCTCAGGGATTTGACACTAGTTGATCCCTGCCTGAAAAGCTCTTCCCCAATTATCTGCATATCTTACCCCTTGTCTTCATTCAGATATCTCACTTAAATTGTCATCTCATTAGAGAAACATTAAGTCACAATCTTAACTAAATTATTACCCCCTTCATTAAAGTGAGGGATTAGTCTCCTGAATGTTTCTTCATTTTCTTTATCAAGAGCTAACATTATTTTGTTAGTGTATTCTATTTATTATCTGGTTCCCTATGAGAAAGTGAGTTTCAACAGGGCAGAGGCTTTGCTGTTTACTCATCTTGGTCTCTTCAGTGCCTAAAGCAGTGCCTGGACAGAAAAGTTAGAATAATGGCAAGGAGTGAACAAATGAATGTATGCTTTCACTTAGACAAAAAAAAAAAAAAAAAAAAAAAAAAAAAAAAAAAAAAAAAAAAAAAAAAAAAAAAAAAAAAAAAAAAAAAAAAAAGAACCCACTAGAAATGTGTGTGTCATCAGAGTAGAAAGAAAAATCATAAATTTCCTCTTAACCTGATGGTGGTACATTTTAAAAACCTAACATTACAAAAAAAAAAAAAAAGAAGAAGAAAAAGAAAAAAAAATCCCACACTTATCAAGTATTGCTTGCAAAATTATACTTAAGAAATAGTATGAATTGTTCTGTTAATTATTTGGTGATCATATCTTTGTGGAATGAGTATTACAACTAGGTAAGGATATTTTTCTAATGCTTCAGGTATCATGGATGAAAAGGGGAAACATTAAATTTGATCTATTCACATAAGATATAATTAATAACCATATTAAGGGATACAAAATTTTATGGACTGTTTTGTGCTGACAAAATAGTTTGTGTAAACTTATCAGGAATGGTGAAGTAAGGAAAATTCCTCTTCATTAACTTTGATGGGAGTTGGGAGTCTGACAAAACTGCAATTGCCTCGAGGTCTGGTTTCAGGCCAAGGAAACAAACTTCTCTCAGAGAAAAGTTTGAGTTTGGAGAGACAGGCTCCCAGCAGTCCTCTGATTAGCAAGCAGAATATGCTGTCCTCTTTAACCAAAGTTTTTCTGTGTTCTGATCATCCCCATACATCTCCTTTAACCCCCCTGGCTGAAAAACCACAGAGATGTAGCAGAGCAAGGATAATATTGTTATGGAAAAAGAGGCACCTGTAATATTCATCATTTGGATACATGGAACCCATGTGTTTTGGGTCAGGTTCCATAATATGAGAGCCTGCAGTGGGTATTTTGGTGAAAGTGTTTTATTAGGGGCTACCGTCCAGAGCAGGGGAGTATAGAAAGCAGAATAGGGCCAGGGGGAGAATCTAAACAAGGATGTAGTCTTAACGGGAATCTAGCTTTGGCCTGGTCTTATGCAGAGCTTTGGAATACGAAGTATACTGCAGAATTGGTCCTCCTAAAAGCAAGGAAACCAGCCTTTCATACCCCTTTGTCAGTCCTTGGCCTTTGGCCACTTAATGGGATGGGATATCACCTCTCTGGTGAAGAGCTCCCATTCCATGGAGGACAATTCTCTAAGAAGGAAGTAGCTATAAGACCTTAGTAACCACCACTCATGACAGCTGTGGGAGAAGAAGTGCCTCTATACTTTGAAGGGCACTTGGATGAGAGAGCAACAGCATTTGCCTGTCTGCCAGAGTCTCAAAGAGACATGAAGCACAAATACAATTAGTTAGAAAAAAAAATACCCCAAAGTACTCTCTCTAAGTATCACTGCTTGTCACAGCATTATTCACAGTGGCCTTGGGAAGCATTTCTGACATTCTGAGCTTTTTTCTGAGGGAATTCTGCTAATATAGGGCAATGTCCACATGGTATTTGTAATAAATAACATCTTCTCTCCTTGAAAGGCTCTCCAAGCCTTTTATAAAGAGCCATACTAACAAGTCTCAGAGAACAGTGGACAAAGCTAAGAAAAGATGTTAAACATCAAACTTAAAAAAGAGTTAATTTACCAATAACTTCGAATAATGATCAGCTGAAACCATTTCAGCAAGTCCTTTAGAAATCTTATTTGCATTTTTTTTGTTTGTTTGTTTTTTACAAATTTTCTTTTTAAAATAATTCTCTAATGAAGCTCAAGGTTTCACGGCCTTAGCACTATGCACATTTTGGGCCAGATAATTTGGAGCTGTCCTGTGCATTGTAGGGTATAGATATGGTTTGGCTGTGTCCCCATCCAAATCTCACCTTGAATTGTAATAATCTCCATGTGTTGTGGGAGGGACTTGGTAGGAGGTAATCGAATCACAGGGTGGGCTTTTCCATGCTGTTCTCATGATAGTGAATAAATCTCATAAGATCTGATGGTTTTATAAAGGGGATTTCCCCTGCACATGCTCTCTTGCCTGCTGCCATGTAAGATGTGCTTTTGCTTCACTTCTCCTTTGCCTTCTGCCATGACTGTGAGGCTTTCCCAGCCATGTGAAACTGTGAGTCCATAAAACCTCTTTCCTTTATAAACTACCCAGTCTCAGGTATGTCTTTATTAGCAGTGTGAGAACAGACTAATACAGGTATTTAGCAGCACCCTGGCCTCTACCTACTAGATGTCAATGGCATGCCTGCTTCACCTCTTCAGCCTCACAGTGCCAAATGTCCCCTGGAAGGTAAAATCATTCCTAGCTGAGTACCATTGATAAAGCCAAAAAAATCTAGGACAATCTTTGGGATCATGGCAGGGCTAGCCACTATATGTTTTGGGCAAGATAAAAAGTAATTCTCTAAGCCTTGGTTTCTTATTTGTGAAATGAGAGTAATACCTGCTGTATGGGCTTATTCTAATGATGTAAGTAGATAATATTATATAGCATAGCACTTGAAATATTAGTCAGTGTTAGTTTCTTCTCTTCCTTTCCTTCTGGACTGAAATATTTTCAAAAGTAGTTTGTACTCTTATGGATAGAATAGTGGATATAAAAGACCATTTTATACAAATTAGAACATGATATTTGGTTTTACTTCAAAGATCCAACGTTTATAGAGGGAAAAAAACTAATTTATCCCAACTGTCCCTTTTCAGTTCTTTGAAGAAAGTATATTGGGAATTTAAATAGGCATTTTAAACAACTAACATTTTCTCATTGCTTGGATATGTGCCAGACTTTGTTCTAAGCACTTTATGTTGATTATCTCCTGAGCAAATACAACTATCCCCAATTTATAGATGAAAAACAGAAGGCAGAAAGAGGTTAAGTTTTTCACCCAAAGTAGCAGAAAATGATGAGTGATATGGTTTAGCTGTGTCCCCACCCAAATCTCATCTTGAATTGTAGCTCCCATAATTCCCATATTGTGGGAGGGACCCAGTGGGAGATAACTGAATCATGGGGGTGGTTTTTCCCATCCTGTTCTTGTTGTAATGAATATCAAGATCTGATGGCTTTATAAAGAGAAACTCCTTTTGCTTGGCTTTCAATTCTCTTGTCTACTGCCATGTAAGATGTGCCTGTCACCTTCTGCTATGATTATAAGGCCTCTGCAGCCATGCAGAACTTTAAGTCCATTAAGCCTATTTATCTTCCCGGTCTCAAATATGTCTTTTTCAGCAGTGCGAAAACAGACTAATACAGTAAATTGGTACAAGTAGAGTAGTGCACTGCTGAAAAGATACCCAAAAATGTAGAAGTGACTTTGGAACTGGGTAACAGGCAGAGGTTAGAACAGTTTGGAGGTCTCAGAAGAAGACAGGAAAATGTGGAAAAGTTTGGAACTTCCTTGAGACTTAGTGAATGGCTTTGACAAAAGTGCTGATAATGATATAGACAATGAAATCCAGGCTGGGGTGGTCTCAGATGGAGATGAGGAACTTGTTGAGAACTGGAGCAAATCTGACTCTTGATATGTTTTAGCAAAGGGACTGGTGGTATTTTGCCCCTTCCCTAGAGATTTGTGGAAACTTGAACTTGAGCAAGATGATTTAGGGTATCCGGTGGAATAAATTTCTAAGCAGCAAAGCATTCAAGAGCTGACTTGAGTAGTGTTATAGGCATTCAGTTTTAAAACAGAAACAGAGCATAAAAGTTCAGAAAATTTGCAACCTGATGATGCCATAGAAAAGAAAATCTCGTTTTCTGAGGAGAAATTCAAGCTAGCTACAGAAATTTGCATAAGTAACAAGGAGCCAAATGTTAATTGCCAAAACGGTGAGAAAAATGTCTTCAGAGCAAGTCAGAAGCCTTTACATCAGTGCCTCTTATCACAGGCTCAGAGGTCTAGGAGGAATAAATGGTTTCATGGAGTAGTCCCAGAGCCCCCTGCTGTGTGCAGCTTAGGAACTTGGTGCTCTGTATCCTAGCCATTTTAGCCATGGCTAAAATGGGCCAATATATACCTCAAATTATGGCTTCAGAGGGTGCAAGCTCCAAGCCTTGACAGCTTCTATGTGGTGTTGAGCCTGCCAGTGCACAGAAGTCAAGAACTGAGATTTGGGAACCTCCCCCTAGATTTCAGACAATGTCTGGAAATGCATGGATGTCCAGGCAGAATTTTGCTGCAGGGACAAGTCCCTCATGGAGAACCTCTGCTAGGGTAGTGCAGAAGGAAAACATAGGGTGGAAGCCCCCACACAGAGCAGAGTCCCCACAGGGGTACTGCCTAGTTGATCTGTAAGAAGAGGGCCACTGTTCTCCAGACCCCAGAATGGTAGATCCACCAAAAGCTTTCACTGTGCACCTGGAAAAGCCACAGACACTCAATGCTAGCCGTGAAAGCAGACAGGAGGGAGGGCATATCCTGCAAAGCTGCAGGGATGGAGCTGCCTAAGACCATGGGAACCCACCTCTTGCATCAATGTGACCTGGATGTGAGACATGGAGTCAAAGGAGATCCTTTGGGAGCTTTAAGATTTGACTGTCCTGCTGAAATTTGAACTTGCATGGGGCCTTTAGTCCCTTCATTTTGGCCAATTTCTCTCATTTGGAATAGGCATTTACCCAATGCCTGTGCCCCCATTGTATCTAGGAAGTAACTAAGTTGCTTTTGATTTTACAGGCTTATAGGTAGAAGGTTCTTTCCTTATCTCAGATAAGACTTTGGACTGTGGACTTTTGAGTTAATGCTGAAATGAATTAAGACTTTGAGGGACTGTTGGGAAGGCATTATTGATTTTGGAATATGAGGACATGAGATTTGGGAGGGGCCAGGGGCAGAATGATATGGGTTGGCTGTGTCCCCACCCAAATCTCATCTTGAATTGTAGCTGCCATAATTTCCATGTGTTGTGGGAATGACCCAGAGGGAGATAACTGCATCATGGAGGCAGTTTCCCCCATACTTTTCTCCTCATGGTGAATAAGTCTTCTATGATCTGATAGTTTTATAAGGGGAAATCCCTTTTGCTTGGTTCTCAATTCTCTCTTGTCTGGTCCATGTAAGATGTGACTTTCACCTTCCACCATGATTGTGAGGTCTCCTCAGCCTTGTGTAACTGTGAGTCCATTAAACCTCTTTTTTTAAAAAAATAAAATACCCAGTCTCCAGTATGTCTTTATCAGCAGAATGAAAACAGACTAATACAGAAGAGCTTGAATTTATACTAAGGTAGTCTATTGGAAAGTGGAAGAGCTATGACAAAACCTAAAAAGACAATTGGTGGTTTGGAAATAGAAATACACCAAGAGAAGTAGCTACAATGGGCTAGTGGCATTTAATTGGTCAGCCTCTAACATCCAGACCTGGAGACACAATTATTCCTTGTATTGAATTAAGACCTTAGAGGCCCTAAATATGGAAGAATTGACGTTACCTCTCTCTGACCTCACCTGCCATGTGCAGTTTAAATTAAAACAATAAAAAATAATAAATAATTTTTTGAAACTCCAATAAAGTTTTATTTTTTCCATGATGAATACATTGATGCTTTTTGTAACATTGCATATTGCATTTTAAGACTATTTTATTGGCCAGGCATGGCAGCTCATGCCTGTAATCCCAGCACTTTGGGAGGCTGAGGCGGGTGGATCACAAGGTCAGGAGTTCAAGACCAGCCTGGCCAACATGGTGAAACCCTGTCTCTGCTAAAAATACAAAATAATAATAATAATAATAATAATAACAACCAGGCTTGGTGGTGGATGCTTGTAGTCCTAGCTACCTGGGAGGCTGGAGAAGGAGAATTGCTTCAACCAGGGAGGCAGATGTTGGGGAGGTTGCAATGAGCTTAGATTGTGCTACTGCACTCTAGCCTGGGAGAGAGAGCAAGACTCTGTCTCAAAAAAAAAATCATGTTTTGCCTGTTTATTGGCTATTCAGTACTAATCGCTCAGAGTTTCTTTATCCTCCAGCAACTCATGTAAACTTACTGCTATTGAATCTGTGATCTTGACCTTGACTGTGGAATGAAGAGTTCATGACTTTGGATTGGTAAACTTGGTTCATTCATCTAACCTTGGTTGGACAGCCTCATTTAGATCTTTCATGTTAGTTTTGATCTAGGGAAGACAACAGCAGACTTCTCCTGTAAAGGGCCAGATAGTAAATACTTTAGGCTTTGTGGATCATGGAGTCTCTGTTGCAGCTACTCAATTCTGCCACTGTAGTTCAAAAGCAGTTATAGACAATATATGACTAAATTGATAGCTGTGTTCAATAATATTTTATTTACGAAAAAAAGCAACAGGCCAGATTTGGCCTGTGAGACACAGTATGCCAACCTCTGATTTAGGGAAGACCAATGTTTGTGTCTTCCTCAAAATGTATAACTTGAAATCCTTCTGTGTATATTTCCTTAACCATCAATTCTTCATCCTTTCCATTCAGCACTTTGCCTACAATTATATTATATTGCTGCCAAGTAGGTGATGATTCATTTTTGGCCTTATGATCCAGAAGGCCTGGCTTCCCCAGAAGTGGTTACCCCATCATTATGCTAAATAAACAACTCTTTATAAAAATGGAAAAATACAATAAATGTTCCAGATAGATTTACAAATTACACCATTAATAAAGATAAGTCATAATTAAATGAAGTATTTCTGGAGAATGGTGCCTAGAGAAAATGCTTGAAATCATGCAACTATTAAGAGACAGATGCAAGGGAGAGCAGAGCTCCTCAGCCTCAGCCTGGTATGCTTTACTGTGCCCTTTTACCTCTTTCCTCTAATCCTGCTTACCCTGTGCTTTGAATAAAATACTTCTCATATACTCTGTGTCTCTTAATTTCATGTTAAAGGGCTCTGATGTCTATGCTGTTTCAGGTGAAGCTTCTCTTCACCTGGTTGTGGCTAACAAGAGGAACCAGTGATTGAGTGACAAAGTCCAGTGGCTATTTCCTAACTCTCTCTCTCCTTGATCAACATACTTCATTTGACCTTTTCTTTTTATAACCATCTTTTCCTTGTAGAAATTTCCTTCCCTTGTGATTTCCCAGCATTGTTTTTCAAGGTTCTTCTTCCTCTCACAGTAGTTAATTTTTAATTTCGTTTACTGGCTCTTTGTCCACGTAAATGCTGGTGTTCCCTAGGGTCTTGTCCTCAATCTTTTTATTTTTTCATAATTCTCTCAGAGATCTTTTATCCATTCCCATGGCCTTGACTACAATTGACCTGCTCAATCTTGCAAAATCTGTATCTTGTCACTTTTCTGAGCTTCATATTTCTATTTTCAACTGAATTAGTCAATTCTGCTATAATGTGACTTATATATTCCAACAACATGCAAAATCATGCAATAAAAACAACAGGATTTGTATAAAATCAGAGTTAGAAGAACAACAGTCTACCAGTAACTGTAGCAGACTGAATGTTTTTGTCTTCCCCAAAATTTATATCTTGAAATCCTAACCCCTAAGGTGGTGGTATTCTGAGGTGACATCTTTGAGAAGTGATTAAATCATGAAACTAGAGCCCTTCTCTGCACCCCAGAGAGGTCCCTTGCCCCTTCCACAATGTGAGGTTACAAATAAGAAGATGGTTATCTGTGAGGAAGTAAATTCTCACCTGAGTCTGAATCTGCTGATGCCTTGATCTTGAACTTACTAGCCTCCAGAACTATGAGAAATAAGTTTATTTTGTTTATAAGCCACTGAATTTATGGTATTTTGTTATAGTAGCCTGAATATGCTTAAGAAAATAACACAGAGAAGAAGATAGAAACCTAAGAAAAGCAATATTACAATTTTACACACATTAAATGATTAATAAATGCACAAATACTACAATAAATATGGCACTTTACCTTAAAGAAGACTTGAAGTTTGCTTGTAGAAATGCAATTTGAAATCTTACTTTGTGTTATTGTGAAGTGGTAGAAAGAGGGCTATGTAAAATCAGTCGGAAAGTTGTGAAGCCAGATGTGGATAGGCTTGGCTCATAACACATCCTGCAAACTGGGACAGTGGGTAGATACTTGAGGTATGCATGTGTGCAAGTTTTGGTATTCCTATGTGGTTTGGTTCACCTGGATGCAGTTTTCTGCATTCACCTAGTGTTTTCTGTAGGTGAAATCACACATAAGAAAATAGGAAATTCTTGTTATGCTCAAATTATCTCCTAATATATGAATATCATTGGAACAAATTCGAGGTTTTACAAGTGTTACACCAGAACTGATGCCTCCCAGGCACCTCAGTCTCAACACATCACATCATGGTACGTCCAACTATTTTTCTTTGCTAAGTTTTTCTTTCTCCACAAAATCTGTTGATGTCATCAACAGATAGCCAACAGCCTTAAACAGAAACCTTGACATGGTCTTCAACTACTTCTCTGTTACTCATTACATCCAATTAGTATCAACTGCTATCAATTCCACCTCATACATGTGTCTCAAGTTCATCTTCTCTTCTCCATTGTGGGAACTGTAGATTCAAACTTACCATTTCTTTCCAGAGCTCTTGCAGGAGTCTCTTACTTGGTCTTACTGGCTCAATTCTTACCTCCCAGCACCTGATATTTTAAACAGCTGTCATGATGAACTTTCTCACTGCAAGTTTTCTAAGAGTAAAGACACTGAGGTTAAGTCCCTGCCCTGCCCTACTATCTGTATGATTTTAGGTAATTTACTTAACCTCTTTACCCCTTAGCTTCATTGAGAAAAGGGAAATAATAATAAATCTTGTGTTACAGGTTCGTTGTGAGTATGAAATGTATAAAGATCTTAGTACAGTGTTAAAAAAGTTTTCTCTGAAGAAGAGACACTTGTGTTGAGACTTAAATGGTGAGAATAAGTTAGTCATCCAAAGAAAAGGGGAAGAACTTCAGGTAGAGGAGCATCAAGGATCTTGCAAGTCTCCTACTTGTTTTTTCTGGCTGAATTCTTATCTCAGTCTCAACACATCAAATCATGATATGCCCAACTATTTTCTCTGCAAAGTTTTTCTTTCTTATCACATATGTGATAGATAAATAACAGTTATAATCAATGTCATTATTATGATTATCATTGTCATCATCCTATCATTGTCACCAGGAGGATATCATTATTTCAGGAAAACTGGAATTCAGTTCTTCAAGTTGAAAAACCAGACATTTTACCCTTTTCTTCATTTATTTTAATTCAATATATGTGTCACATATTGAATGCCTACTGCATCCAAAGCAGTATAAAGGGAGATATTCACTTAAATCTAACTACCAAGACTGACAAAAATTATGTATTCATATTTCCATCTTAAAGCAGATTGTCATGATGATGGTAAATAAAGTACAAATGGAGTATAGGAAAGGAGATAAATTCTAATGAAGGATTTTGGAGGGCTTTGAGAAGAAAATAATATTTCTGTGGTCATGAGGATGGGATGGCCTTGAGAGCCAGCTATGAACAATAAGCTATATTTTAGAAACATGATGTGGTTTGTATGTGGCTGGAAGGAGAGTTTAAAAACTGGTAGCTGTGTCTATTGTGGCTGGTGTGTGGTATGCAGGAAGAAAGGAGCTGGAATGTAACATGGGTTACTGATGAATTGGGTCAAGGTGAGAGTTCAGCAGGTCTTGTTCATTCTACTTTGAAGTGAAGTCTGAATCCACTCATTCATCTTCATCCCCACCATTATGGCCCTAATCCAGGACATGGCCTTCACTCACATGGAATACTGCAAAGCTTTCCTATCCAAATCCCTTTCTCTGGCCTGCAGAGCTTTGCACTATCTTGGCTTTGCTATTATACACCTGCATTAACCACACCCCTTATCCCAGTCATATGATTTTCTTATGACCCTTGAAGAAGACAGGTTGTTACCAACTTCAGACTTTAACCCTTTCTGCTTCTCTACCTGAAGTTCTTCCCCTTTTCTTTGGATGACTAACTTATTCTCACTATTTAGGTATCAGCACAAGCACTTCTTCTTCAGAAAAGACTTTCTTAACAATCCTATTCAAAATAAACCACTCTCATCACTCTTTATAGCATCACCATAGATTAAATATTGTTTATTTATCACCTATCAAGTCCACCAGGACACAACACTAACTGTTCTGGCTCAACATTATATCTGTAGTTCACAAAACAATGCCTGTGCTTACTAAGTACTGAGAAGTTCTGGTCCTATGGACACATGACTACAGGTAGATCCAGGCTATACAGTTGGGTAGGAAAGGCCCTGAATGACAGACTGAAGAATTTAGGTTTTCCTCTGTGACAGTAGAGGTTTGGTGAGTGAGTGTGTTTTCTCCTCCTCAGCTTCTTCTCCACCTACCTAAGTTCCCACTCATTCATCATGGCTCAGCTCAGGCCCTACATTATAATGGTGATCACAACTGGAAATGATTTTTTCTCTTCTTTGCATCCTAGGCTTTAAAAAAATCTATTATTTATGTTGTTTTTGGAACTAATCATATGCTGCAAAAATTGCTCGGTATTTTACCATCTGCCTAAATTTATCACTTCAAAAAGATGTCTGATTCTTTTAAGAACATCACATATGATCTATGCCCTGTGGTTCTTGCCATGTCTCTTATAGGTCTGAGACACCTCAGGAGTTTCTCATGTTATTTTTATGATATCTGGTTATTTTTAAGATAATTAATATTCTTTCACTTTCGTTGTGTGAATTGTCCTGAATTCAACACATATTTACTGTGTGCCTAGAGTATGCTGTGTTCTGTGGCATATAAAGATGAGAAGGGTACAGAGTCTCTGCACTGAGGTAATCCATGACCAACCTAGGAAAAGCAGGTGCATATATCAGGTGTAATAATTAAAGTGCCGTTATATAAGTTTGTGCTGACTGCAATGAGACCGTGAATGAGACATCAACTGATTTCATCAGAAGTGAAAAAGGGTGGTTGTATAAAGATAAGAAATTCAGTTGAGCTGGGACCATGGGCAGGTTGTGAAGTGTTGCCTGGGGACAAGGCATTCCAGCTGGAAGAATGGTATGGGCCAAAACTCAGTGGTGTGAATTTGCTGATGACTCTGTGAATGGCCTATAAACTTGAGTGGCTTGAGCACAGGGTGCAGAGGTAGAAAAAGAATAACTGAGGATAAGAATTAATTTTAAAAATGTTTGCATGTTTTAGAAGAAAGAGTACATGCATAGGTGATGTTATACATAGCTCTTCCCAAACCAATTGCATTAGAGCTATTCTGTATAACGAGTTCCCAGAAGGTAATAGCACTGGACTGATCCCACAGGCAACTCACCTTTTTCAGAGTGTACCCCAGTCTGTAAAGCAGCCTGGAGCTGGCAGAACTGTCTCTGTTTCATCTTGCTTCCGAAGTTTACATAACCTAACCTGGATGGGCTGAGCTCACCAGAAATGTGAGCCCTGGGTTTGATTCAGTGTGATTCATCTTTAAAGCATTCCTGAAAATGCATTTGACATTAGCAACTAGAATTTCAGTTATCTGGGATGTGCTTGCCCCGTGGATGTGGCTTGTGAACAACACATGGCAGACGATGTTTATACTTAGGTGAACAGGATGTTCATCCTGAGACTCTCCCAGAGGCTCTGTTGGGATCATACAGGTGTCTGCATAGTCAGGCAGGGTCAGGCAAACATGTCGCCTTTGGTGGATCGGAAAGGACTGGCCTAGTGCCCTGGTGCCTTAACGGGGAAGGGGGGGCGGAAGGTGGAGCAGTAATACCCCAAATGTACTGTGCTTTTCCAGAACTTGATTACACTGCTTTCTGATACAAGAGAATATGTATTTAGGAGCTGGCAACATTCACTAACTTCTAATTCCTAATCCGGGTAGACCAAGGGTTTAACAGCTCTTAATTTGGTTTAACCACACACTGAAACATGATGGCAAGGACAGAGATTAGCAGTGTTTCTCCCTCACACTGAAGAGACAATGCTTCAAAGCAGCCGTTATCTGGTGACTGACAGGGACTTGGTGGATACACATCTCACATCATCCTTGCTCCTTTGAACAAATGATTGATTTTGAGGTGTGCCCTGTACTGTCCCCAGAGTCCCCCTGAGGGATTGAGCTTCAGTCACCCACAGCAAAACTCTGATCTAGAACACACCCTCTCCTGGCTGCCTGCTCTTCCCTACCTCACTTCCCCCTTCCCAATTGTTACCTTCTGGTGTCATCTTCCAATTATTCACCTGCCCTCAAATTTCTGTCTCATTCCTTTTGGAGCGATCACCTAGTATAGCCAGAGTAGACTTAAAGAATAGAATCTGGCCACAGGAGCTTTTAAGAAAAGGTAGATTGAATGTTACAGACATTTATTGAAAACCCATTGCGAGCCAGGTTCTCTACTGGACACTTGTCCTGTAGCAGGATTGTAGTCCCCCCATCTCCCCTCAGCACTCATCTTTGCATAGCGAAGCTGCCCATCACACAGCTTTTCTGGCTTCAAGAACATACTCTGTCTGCAAACTGAACAACTCAGAACTGAGGTGGAATGAATATTTCTGAGGCAATTCTCAGTCAGTGGTGGATGGCAACGACTAGGTGACTAAGCACATCCCTCACTCCTCAGGAGAGGTAGCTCTCAGGCACAGCTTCCCTATTTCCCAGAGGTCCAGGCAGGATAGAGTCTCCAATGTCTGCCTCCTCTTTTCTCTCTTCCTCCTCGAGCCCACTACCAGTGCTCCCTGAGACCTTCTCCAAGACAAACCACTTGCATCCAAATCTTTGTCACAGAACCTGCTTCTGGGGGAGGCCAAAACATAAGACAACACATGTATCTCATTTGATGCTAATAATAAACAATGGAGTCAGATAATATAAAAATGGTAACGCTTACTCATTCTTCCAAGTACTTTACACATATTAACTAGTTTAAGTCTCACATCACCATAATAATCACGGTACTAAAATTATGCCTGTGTATGGATGAGGACAGCAAGGCATGAGGCATTAACAATGTGGCCTATGGTTACCTATGGCAGAGGAGTCAGGATTCTAGGTTAGGCAGTCTGGCACCAGAATTGACCCTATTTTTCATTTAAGGAATCAAGACTCAGAAACATTAATTAACTTTGCAAAGGTTCCATGATGACAAGCCACAAGGCTGAGATCAGAACCCGTGACTGAGTCAATGAACTTTCCCTGCTGTTGTTAACAAACATTTTCCCAAGTCCCTGAATGGATCTCTGTTTCTCTGGAGCGACAGGCCTGGACACATGGAGCCCCATCCAGTGGTAGCCTGGCTCACTACACCCCACATTTTTGTGCTGAGAGGGAAACAAAGCCCACTGGGGTACTGTAGAGGGATTCCTACAAGCCACCAAGTAGCCTGAAGCTACCCAATGCTTCCACCTGGATGTTTTCTAGTATGTGAAATTGCTTGATAAGGGAAGCAAAGATGTTGTTTTCTATGTGTTTCTGATCTTTCTTTCTAGTAAAATGGTTAGTGCTTGATGAATGTATTGTTCTTCAAAAGAAAAGGGAAAACAAGTAAGATTTGGACATTGAAAGATTGAAGAATTTCCAGAATTCTTCTGAGGATCACCTCTAAGTCACTAACCACATCAGTAAGAAGAAAACACTCAAGAGTCACAGCACATTGCAGTCAGATGCCTCATTCACACCAGAGCTATGTCACTTCTTAGCTGTCTGAATTTAGCAAAATTATGTCACCACTCTGAGCCTGACTTTTATTAAAGTGAGAATAATAATAGCGCTGGCTATGCCATCCTGAGGTGAGGATCAAAATGGGGCAAGGCATAGGGAATATTTTGTGGATACTAAGATGGTATGATATACTAGCGACATTGAAAGATTACAAAGCAGAGTATAGGTTCCTTCTCTTAATTTTGCCAATATTAACTAATGTAGTAACTATTTACTGAGTATATTTGAGTTCTCAGACACTGCTCTAGGTTCTGAGAACACAGAGTAAATAAACAAATGAAACTGGGTGCAGTGGCTCACGCCTGTAATCCCAGCACTTTGGGAGCCTGAGACGGGTGGATCACGAGGTCAGTAGATTTAGACCATCCTGGCTAATACGGTGAAACCCTGTCTCCACTAAAAATGCAAAATATTAGCTGGGCACAGTAGTGAGTGCCTGTAGTCCCAGCTACCTGGGAGGCTGAGGTAGGAGAATCTCTTGAACCCAGGAGGCGGAGGTTGCAGTGAGCCGAGATTGCACCACTGCACTCCAGCCTGGCCAACAGAGCGAGACTCTGTCTCAAAAAATAAAATAAAATAAACAAATGAAATTTCCTGACACACATTCTAGCATAAACAAAAGAAACTAGTTTTTAGAAGGTGATAAGTCCTAAGAGTAACAGATCAGCAAGGAAGGGCAGAGGCAGTATTAGAAGAAGCGCTGCACTGTAACATAGAGTGGTCCAGGAAAGGTCTCATTAAGTAAGTAATATTTGGAAAAAGAGGTGATCAACTCAAAATAGATTAAAGACTAAAACATAAGACCCAAAACTGTAAAAACCTTGAAAGAGAACATAAGGGAAATGCTCCTTGACATTAGTTTTGGCAATGAATTTTGACATCAAAAGTACAGGCAGCAAAAGCAAAGATAAATAAGTGGCACTACATCAAACCAGAAAAGTTCTTGTGCAGGAAAGTAAACAATCAACAACCTATTGAATGGGAGAAAATATTGGGAAACTGTATATGTGATAGGGGGCTGATGTTCAAGATCTGTAAGGAACTCACACAACTCAACAGCAAAACCAACCAATCAACCAAACACATAACCAATTAAAAAAAGAGAAAAGGATCTGAATAGATGTTTTTCCAAAGAATAAATACAAATGACCAACAGGGGCATGAAGTGGTGCTCACCATCACTAATCATCAGGGAAATGCAAATGAAAACCACAACAAGATATCGCCTCACATTTGTTAGGATAGCTGTTAACAAAAAGGCAAAAAATAACGTGTTGGTGAGAATATGGAGAAAAGAGAATCCCTGTACATGGCTGGAGGAAATGTAATTTGGTACAAGCCTTGTAGTGAATAGTGTAGAGGTTCCTAAAAAATTAAACATAGAACCACCATATGATTCAGCAATCCCTCTGCTGAACATACACCTAAAAGAAATAAAAGCAGCATGTCTAAAAGATATTTGCACGCCATATTCTTTGCAGCATTATTCACAATAGGCAAGATATGGAAACAACCTTAGTGTCTGTCAATAGATACGAGGATACAGAAAACGTGTGTGTATATGTGTATACATATATGGGAAATATTCAGGCTCAAGAAAGAAGGCAATCTTGCCATGACAACATGGATGAACTTGTACGACATTATGTTAGGTGAAATAAGGCAGACACAGAAAGACAAATACCCCATGATCTTACTTATGTGTGGAATCTACAAAAGTTGATCATTAGAAATAGAGAGTATAACAGTGGTTACCAGGGGCCAGAGGTGGGGGAAATTGGGGACTATGTGTCATAATTGCAAAATGAATATGTTCTGGAGATCTAATATACAGCATGGTTACTAGTTAATAATAATGTATTACATACTAGAATTTTCTAAAAGAGTAGATCTTAAGTGTTCTCACCAAAGAGGGGAAATGTGTGAGGTGATGGATAGGTTAACTTGATTAGGGGAATCATTGTACAACATATTCATATATCAAAACATCAGGTTGTACATCTTATATATATATAATGTTTACTTGTCAATCATATCTCAATAAAGTTAGGCGGGGGAAGACTTTAAGAGGTGAGTATGCAGATCATGAAGGAATAACATAAACATGTCTGAGACACTTTGGTAAACACTACCCTGGTGACTAGACAATCTAACCACACTCTTTAGCATTCCATGGCTATGGAAACAAGCAGAATGTGCCCCAACCCAGAACAGAGAGCAGTGACTTTAGCTGGCCCTCATTCTGTGCATGCTGCTGTAAACTACTTGTATCTAACAAATTCTGATATCTGGAGCGCCAGTTTGCGAAACCTGGGAATATAGCCCAAAAAGTTTGTGTAAAACTGGCAGCTTGGGAGAATTATTCTGCAAAGCCAGCAACCATTGCAGACTCTTGAGTTTCTATTTGGGCTGTAATCATGAGGGAATTTATGCACAAGGTGAGTATGGAGCTGGCAGGTCCTTCCCATTAATATCTACACAGAAAGCTTTCCTTTTCAGCAAGCTGCTTCTAACCAGGAGAAAATCAGTAGCATTCCTGGCACTGTAGAACCAAATCTCTACAAGTTCAGCAGCATCCTCAGCATCACAGAACTATGAAGGAGTCAGCAGCATCCCAGCACCAAAATCACAGCGCCTCCAATAGCACCGAGATTAAGAGGTCAGTGGTGACCCTGGTATGATGAAATGGACCCAACAGTAGCCTCAGACCACATCTAGATCACCTGAGATGCAATTAGATTTACAGTGTTTGTCTCTGCTAATGCTCTGCAGAAACATTTGAGATGTAGAGAGTGAGAATCAGAGCACTGAACAGAATTCCCAGGAAATACTTAGTCCCGAGTCCTACTGAACATGTGTTAGACATAAGTTGCTATGCTTGGCTTCATAGTCACTCTACTTTTAGCAAATCAAGCATAAGGGATTGAATGTGTCTCAGCTGCTCTGGGATGTCTCTTTGCAACTCACAGATGACATAGGAGGCTCGGAGGCAGAGCACGAGATCAGGGTTCTAATCCCATGCATGTCTATTCAGGGACCTGAGGCAGGAGGCTAAGTTATCTGCATTTCCATGTTGCCATTTGTGTAATAAGAAACTATGTCTTCATGTCTAATAGGGATTTTCCTGAGGCTAGACCATATTTAAAGGAGAAAAGCTGTCAAGCAGGACATCTCACCAGGGTTTGGGCCTTTGTGCAAACAATGTTCAGGTCCCACCGGATAGTTAAAAATCTCTCCGTGGGAATTTATATTAATATGCAAAGGAATTAGGCTTTGAGCTTCTAGATCACCAGACAGCCAACATGTTCACCTACTCCCTGCTCATCTCATCTGTATTGCTCATTGAATTCTTATCAGTAAATATGTTTTCTCCACTGCTTTAAATTAGAACTAGCTGTACTCCAAATGGAGACAAAAGAGGGTTTTAAAATATTTAATTTATTTTTAGTGTTTCTTTAAATTACGTTTGAATTGATGAGCACTGAACTATATGGCAATCACAGTGCTAAGTGTGTTTACATGTATTTTCCCTATTGAATCATATCTCTATGAGGTAGGTATTACAAGATGAGGTTGCTATTTTTAAATGATAAATTTGGAGCTCAGCAAAATAAGAAACCCACGGAAGTCACGCAGCTAAAATGTGGCAATGTCAACCCCAGTCTGATTTCAACTCCTTGAACTAACCACAAAGCTGCATTAGTTAACTATTGCTGCAAAACAAGTTATTCCAAAACTTAACAGCTTATAACAACAAACACTGATGATCTCACCCAGCTTCTGATGTCAGGAATCTGAGAGCATTTTAGATGGATGGTTCTGGTTGAGAGTCTCTTATGAAATTATGGTCAAGATGTTTACCAGGGCTACAGTCATCCAATGCTTTGATGAGTTAGAAGAGCCAACATTGATGTTAGCAATTAACTTCAGTTTCCACCATGCAGGCATGCTTATTGGGCTGCTTACAGTCACAGAGCTAGCTTCACCACAGTGAATGACCTGAGCGAAAGGAAGAGCAAGACCAACGGAGAAGTCACAGCAGGTATACAGTTTAATCTTGGAAATGACATGTCATCACTTCTACCATGTATTATTGGTTACAGAGACCAACCCTAGTATAATATGGGAGGGAACTGTACTAGGGCATGAAAACGAGGAGGCAGATATTACTGTGGGCCACGTTGCAGGTTAGCTACAATTACCTACCAGAGTTTTATGCCATCACTTAAAAGGGACTCAATAGAACCCTTGGCTTCAGGTTTCCCTACCAGCTAAATACAGGCATGTAGAATGTAGAGGATGACATTTCTAGTCATCTTCTCCTTAATTCAGAGACCAGGAAAAAGAGAAAGAGAAGGGCTACATTAAATTAATTAGTTTTGCATCCTTCACAGTGCCCCTAATGACAGAGATTGGATACAATGTGGTGAGGGTAGTTAACTACTCTCAGGACACCCCGGCCCCTGCCTCTACCATTTTTGATGAGAAGAGAAAGAGAGAGAAAGAGAGCGAGAGTGAGAGAGAGGGAGAGAGAGAGAATGTATTTCCAGACTCCCTAAACACAGATTTGCCATCAAATTTAGCACTATTTTTCTCATAACATGGCAGGACATTATCAAGCTTGGGAACTGAGAAAACACGATGAGACGAGAAAGGGAGAAACGAACCATAAATGTTGGAATTATTCCACAGTACCAACAAATGATAAACTCCTGCTGTTCCTCACAAAGATCTGTAACCACAATTGCACTTGTCCCTTTTAAAAATAGCAATTGGAGTCTAGAATATTTCTAAGACAGTAGAGTGTCATCTTCATTTTTGAACATGAATAAGCTACACAGATGAAGCCTGTGGGGGCTAAAGCATTAGAGAGACACAGAACAGAGTAAGAGGCAGGAGTAAAATTTACCAGGACTTCAAGAAAAGGGTTGTTTATTCATGTATTCTTTCAACTAGCACTCAGGGAGCCTTTATTATGAGATAGCTACTAGGCATTTAGGGGGATATAAAAATACAGAAAGCACTGTCCCTGCTTTCCAGAAATGAAATAGTATAGATAGATTCCCAAAGATTTAATAGACAGATATATCCTCAATCACTTATTCATTTATTCATTAAATAGTGTTGTGTCAGGCATTTTGCTAGACAATGGTGTGGCAAAGATGAATAAAAATGTTATCTGTTCTTCAGGGCCCACAGTCATGGGGTGGGGGGATCAGGATTGAGGTGGATCCAGAATGATAAGAGGAAAATAAAGAAGTGGCACCTAAATTAGTTTGGGGAAGAGGATGATGGGACAGGTGCTAGGGAAAGTGGTAGTGCATCTGAGTCTCAAGAAGAGAGTTTAAATAGTATTTAAGTTTTTATCAGTGTAAGCGAGTTTCCAGCTATCTGCCTATTTGATTAATGTGGCATGGCTCAGAGGTACAATTATAGTTTGAGTCCCAGCTAGACTACTTTTTAGCTGTGCAACCTTGGCTAAGGTAGCTTCTTGATGCCTCAGTTTCCTCATTTGTAAAATGAGAATAATCATAGCAATTAAACTTTATGATTATTATGAGAATTAAATGAGTTAGTCTCTTTAAAGTCCTTTTTAAAAAAGTATCCAGCACATAGTGACTTCTATGTAAGTATCAGTTATCTACACAGAGAGACTAATATTTTCCACTGGAACGACTCCTAGACAACACCTCTCAGGTATGTTTCTGGGTCTTGGGAATTAAAATTAAAATTGGAAAGCCTTATGATGCTAGTTTTGAGAGTTCTCTAAGAGATGAGGTGATGAATCTTTATGGCTTCCCATTGGGAGAATCCAGAGTTGCAACCTCTTTGGCAGGCAGTATTCCTTTTCTGGCAGGAATCAGGCATTCCAGATTCTTCACAGTATCAGGGGCCTTGAGGAGGAAGCAGTTGTACTAATAAATTCATGGATATTCTGGCTTAACTGACTGCAACCTGGAAGAGCAGGAGTACACTGGTGAGTCTACAGTAGTTTTCGGTTGTGCAGAAAACGGCAAATAAAAACCTTGCTTCAATCTTCATATCCTTATTATTTCTTCCCTTCCTCACTCACTCCCTTTGGAAGGCCTAGAGACTGAACCCACTGCAATCAGTGTATGGCATGTAACCAAGTAACTGCTCTACAAAGTACGGAGTAGGAAATCTTATTTGTAGCAAAAGAAGTAAAACAAATTACTATAGTGTTTTATTTGCATTGTGGCATTATGATAGATGTATATTATTAATCTATGTCACTTAGTTCCTGATCAGTCTCCTGAGGAAATCTTATTATTATTCCTATTTTAAGATGAGTGAAGAAATATTCAGAGCAATTGATGGGGTTCTTAGCGTTATCATTAGTAATTGGAGGTACTGGTTTTGAGCCTAACTCTATACGACTCTAAAGCTAGTGCTCATAACTTCTGTGATATGAGGTATAAGAACTAAGGAGCTACAGAGTTTCAGAGGAGAAATAGAGGAGGAACAGTGAGAACTTCCCCAGAGAGATGGTATTTGAGTTGAGTATTAAAGATAGTCAGAGCTTTTAGACATGGAAAGGATAAAGCAAGTCATTCTAGATAAAGAAATGCTAAAGATCATGAGGGCATAAATGTTACAAGCCCCCTGGAAGAATGTAGAAGAGTCTGATAAGAGTAAAGTATGGGTGTGTGGTAGAAGATAAAGCTGGATATGGATACACTCAAGGGAGGTCATCTGTTCCCTCAACCAAATGGAAATGCAAGCCCATCTTTGAGGTGGAGGGTAGAAAGGCTAAGGGAAGGGCTCCATATTCTACACTGCTTCATAAACAGTGGACATTATACCTCTACCAGCCTTTTGCCATGGGTGATGCTTAGTTTATGCATCACTGTCTGAAGACAGTGGCACAGAGTCCAGCTGCTGGGACTCTAGAGATTGCTAGTGCCTTAGCTGTTGAGATTGAACTTGTTGGTGGGAAGTGAACAGCAGAAGAGAAATTAGGAAGGAGTTGAATCTTAGACCCAACTGAGGGGTCACAAAGCAGAGAGGGTGCCTGGCCATACCGGAAAGGAATTTTTTCTGGCTCCCTGTGGCAGCACCGATGATGTCTCATAGCAATGCCAATCTGGATGCAACCGTTCCACAGAATGTTTTGCTGAACTGTGGTTCATGAAGACATCAAGTCTAGGATTTGTTGTAAGTGATCCTTTTCTTTTCCCACACCATACTCCCTAGCCAGCTGGTATGTCACTTTCAGAGGTAATGTGAATCCAAAACAACAAAACTCTGACCTCTTCCTTATGGGAACACACATGGCATTATAGAAAAGCATTGGTTTAGGAATCAGCAGTTCAGATTCAAGCCTCAGCTCTTAGAATTAAGCAGCTGAATAATCTTGAACAAAATGTTTAGCTTCTCTGAGCTTCAGTTAACTGTAGACTAAGAAAGCATGCCTTGCTTTACATGAAAAGGCCAGCTATTCCAGGGTGGATGTGAGCAGAAATTAGATAGTGCAAATGAAATGAAATGAAAACAAACTGCTAATCTAAAGCAGTGAGCATTTAGATTGCATGAGAAATAATAATGTTATTTTAAAGTATGAGGGAAATGTAATCAGCTTCTCCCATCCTGCCCCCTAGAGAATCCAGCAGCGATGTTCATAGGCACTAGTCAATGTCCGTGTTGCTGAGTCTCCCATAAGTGTAACAGTTGCTTCCTGTCAGGGACTGGGACCGTGTGCACTCAGAGGCTGTCATCTCTGCTTCACAGGTAGAAGGGAGAAGAGTTTCAGGCACTACTGGCTTCAGGCACAGTCTCTGATACCTTTACAACCTTTACACTCCTTTGTGTGGTGACAAATAGTCAAGATGATGACATCCAGATGCATTTACATTTAAGTGTGCCTTGAACCAACAGCATCTGTCCAAAAGTACCCCACTCCCCTGCCTTCTCCTTTGGCATAGCTCGGTACTATTCATTTGTAGTTCTATGGCCATGAGAAAGGTAATCTCTGTGCCTTGTATTCTCATATCTGTGATGTTAGCGTCACAGTCCTCTTTTCTAGTATTATTGTTGTGGAGATTACTTAGATATTATCTATATGGAGAATGGCACATTATTCCTTTACATGGATCTCAGCCACACTAGACTAAATGCTCCATGGGAGCACAGCAAGGGACGGAAGTGGGTTTGACATACAGTAGCTTAAGCACAAGTGAATCCAGAAAACTCAACTCTCACAGCCAAAGCAGATGGGCAGGGGGCATGTCAAGAGACTTCTTGGAGGAACAACAACAACAAAATTAAGACTGAAAGAATTGGAAGTCACAGGCAGGTGAGGAGAAGGGCAAGACTCTAGCATGTGTCATTCAGCACAGTGACACGATACAGTGAGAGGACAGGTGGTCATCAGTGTGACAAGAGGGAGAAGTGGAAATGTATGCTGAAGTTCTCAAATGCCATGTTAAATAGCATAGACTGTGACCCTGAAAGTCAGAACTTCCCAAACTTCGGTCAGTATCAGCTTCACACATTTTGCCAAATCTGAGTATTGCAGTAACTCTTCCTTAATCATTTACTTAATATGGCCCTTAAATGGACTCACCTTCTTTTAAACTAAATAAACTTACTTTATAAGGAAATTCTGTTACCATTGTGTATAATAACTTATGCCATTTGTCATAAATATAAGAAAATGAAACCCATAAATTGAAACCAAACTATATTATTACACTGTTACTAGGTGCTTTTGCCTACTGACAGCTCTGAGCCCAAGCCTACTATCTGTTGGATAAGAAGGGAAATCAGCAGGTTTTTGAGGAGTATGACAGCCATAAAGCACTCCTACAGCAAATCTTTCCCTTAGAAGGATGGAGGGATCTGGGAAGCTGCTGCTGTGGATCTAACATGAGCTAATGCTGTCACCATGAGTCTCTAAAAGCATTCTCAGAGATACCAGTGCCAAGTGTCTCATTATTAGGAAAATCCTCCTTGGGTGACAATGAAATCTTTGAAATGTTCTGGGAAACAAAATTTATGCTCTTAGGACATCTTTTGGCTATAGTGTGGGTGTGGATTTATAGGGACAGAGACTGGTCACAGGGAGATCAGGTATAATGAAGCTTCTGTGTCCCAGGTGACAATGAAGGTCTGAACAAGCAAAAGTGCTGTAGTTCTAGGGAGAAGAGAAGCCATTGATGGCACATTACAGGAACATGGATTGTGTATGATGGTTGACTGTGCAAAGGATCTAAGATGTCTTCCAATGGGTCACCTTGGATAAGTGGAAAGATAATGATGCCATAGTGAGCTAGAGAACACTGCAGGTGAAGTTCCCACTTTTCTGCAGACTTGTCTAGTAACTTTCTCTTGGACTCCTACACTCCTTCTTCCGAGTTGCTCAGACCTCTGGGGTACCCCAGTCAGACCTGGGGAAGAGTTCACACTGCAAATCCATCATCCTGCCTAGGACTATCTCAAGGTGGGGGCCAGGCTGAAGAAAAATCACTCTACATTTATTTTTCTCACTATTGTACTGTAAAACACTTCCCTCCTCCTCCTCCTTCCTCCTCCTCCTCCTCCTCCTTCCTCCTCCTCCTCCTTCCTCTTCTCCTTCCTCTTCTTCTTCCTCTTCTTCTTTTGATGGTGTCTTGCTCTGTCACCCAGGTTGGAGTACAGTGGCGCCATCTCAGCTCACTGCAACCTCTGCCTCCTGGGTCCAAGCAATTCTTGTGTCTTAGCCTCTGAGTAGCTGGGATTACAGGCATGCACAAACACACCTGGCTAATTTTTGTATTGTTAGTAGAGATAGGATTTTACCATGTTGGTCAGGTCTTGGACTCCTGACCTCAAATGATCCGCTCACCTCGGCCTCCCAAAGTGCTGGGATTTCAGGTGTGAGCCACCATGCCTGGCTCCTGTTGAAAACTTTTTAAAGGATGGTCAAATACATGGGAAACAAGACCTTCACAATTCACTAAGAAAATCCCAAGAATCCAGATGGAGGCATGCAGAGTCCAAGAGCTTACCAATTTTCTTTTTCCAGTCAGTGACTAAGTGAGGTAGAGAAAGTTAGACGCTAACTGTATACATTTGCACATTATATAATGTGTTGGTCCTCCTGGAGGAACAATTTTCTTGGCCTCAGGTGGCCCTACTTCATGGCTCAGCCAGACATCTTTAATTGCTTCAGTAGAATTCCCGCCCTTTTATCGAGGGGCCAGTAGTTATCACATCAATTTGATACATCCTGAAATGACTCCACTCATCTTATTCTCCCTAATCCAGATGAAAATAACAGCTGGAGGTCACAGCAGAAAGTGGTTAATGAACTAGCCCAGACTATGGTATAAATGACTGTGAGCATGTTGACTGTCTAAAATCTAGCAATAAATTAACCTACAGGAATGAATACCTAGCAAAGTTTCAAATCTTTAGGACTTTCTTTTGAAGTGAAAAATGAATGTTCCTGTGAGGCTACCTGAAATCAACGGTCTCCATGGCTCTAAAGTCCATTGATTGGGTAAGCACCAATGGTCTATAAAGGACACTCCCAAGAATCCATCCACAAAGTCAGCTCTGTTTTGGAACAAACACTTTCTTCCATTTCTAGGTATGATTATATTTATTTCAAAGTGAAAACTCCTTTGGCGATACTTTAAGTTGAAAACACACTAACAGTGGTGACAAGAATGCATAAAGGCCTTCTGTGGAAGATCAAAATGTTTCCAGGTAACTTCCTTAGGGTGGCCAAGTGATACAATCTGACCTTTCATATGGAAATACAAACACACTATCTGAATAGGAAATAGAAGGGAACACAGGAGAAGATGATAGGCATTCCAGGAATTACAGGGAAACTATGAAGTTCACTATTTAGAGAAAGTAGAGGTTTCCTTTTCCCTTATTATACATCAATTTCCTTTAAGTTAACGTAATTTGAATTTGTCTTTGTTGACAAATTTCTACTTGAACCTTTTCTACTTGTTGATTCAATGCTGAACATTATCTGCTTGAAAGGATTTAAAAGGATGTTTCTGATTAGGTTTAAAATACTTCTTAGCTATAATACAGGTCAATAGGCTTTGACAGTTGTAGTCATTCAGAATGCTCAAAGTTAATACAAGCCAACAGGTCTATTTCCTTTAACTTTCTAAAGGTGATTGGTTTAAGCATATAGCTGCATTACAGCCTGCAATGTTGTATCATCAAAATTAGTGATATGAGATTTAGAACATAATCTTTCTCCATCAAGCCATGTTTTCTAGCCCAGAAGCATTTTCTTTGATACAGCCATAGGTTTATTCACTCAAATCGCAGGGTCTTAAGACAGAAAAAGAACTTTAATGTTCACCCACCACATGCTACTACATCTAGAACAATGGTTTCCAATCCTGGATGCTCAGTATTTCCCGGAGGAGCTTTTAAAAATTGCATATGTCTGGGCTCCACTGCTGAACTACCGAATCCTAATCTGTGGTTGTTTGAGCTGAAGCATCAGTGTTTTTAAATCTAACCTCTCTCCCTCCAAGATGCTGATCAACAGCCAGGATTGGTGACCACTGACTTGGAATTCAAACTCACCTCTACTATTGAGACCTTGTTACTAAGTAGTCAGGTTCAAGTAATGTGACTCATACATAAAAGATACAACTTGTAATATGACCCCTGATGTAGCATTTATTTGCTTTCCTGTTTCCAGTACGAGATGACTTTTTTTTCCTTTTTTCTACAGCCAGGAGAACAGAATTGGACTCAGCAAGAATGAGGCCTTGGTTGAGTGGAGAGAGAGAATAAGAGGCAAGACACCCCTGATACCACCCTTTCCCTCTCTGTTCCAGGGCTAACTGGTAACCTCCTATGTAACCCATTGGGATATGATCAGAAACTAGAGAGTTGGCCCACTAGATCCTAAAGGACTTTGTGCCTTCTGACAGCCAAATCATTGGCTTGAGAAACAATGTACTTCTGCCTGAGGAGTGGGCTACAGAGTCACTGCCAGCCTGTAAACCCTGAAGCATTGTACCAACTGTAATGCACATCCAGTATAGCAGATTTGCTTATTGGCACCTGCAATATGTACTCCTTAACTCTCAGAAATCATGTTGTAGCCAGTAACATAATGACATAATGAATAATTATTGAGCTTCTACTTGTGCTTAACACTGTGGTAGGCACGTTTGTGAACAGAGAATAGAAATTAAGCCCCGATTTCAGAGAGCCTCTGTGTTATGCCCCTGTGTAAAATAATGGGAAAAAAAGTGAGTTGAACTCTGATTAGTGAGCAGAGATCTCTGAGACTTTGGACAATGATCAAAACTGAAGGTAAACATAGCAGAATAAAAATAATAGAATTGGACCAAAATGAAGACATATTAGGAAGGATCTTGAGAATCCAACAGAAGAAGTTACACTTGCTGCATGGAGTCAGTGGGGGATTTGGTCCAATGCCCCAATGATACATGAAGGGGTAGTGAAACTCGAGGGCAGGGTAGGGCTGGGTGAGGAAGGAAGGCTGTTGATGTGACTCAGGCAAAGGTAATTACATGAGGTTGTAGCAATGGTATTCCATTTTGAATAGAAAAAAATGATAGAATTAGTCTTTGGGACTGGAGAACAAAGAATAATGAGTCAAAGGAGATACAAGATTTTTAGAGTAAATGAGTGTATAGACACAGTCATGTTGGGAAAGAACTCAAAAGTCTGCTTTTAGACATATTGAGTTTTAGCCATACTAGGATATCTAAATAAAAATTTCCAGCTGGCAGTCAAAGATAAGAGGCTGGAGTCTAAATAAAAGAAGAGATCTTGAGTTTTAGATTAAGAAAGATCTACAAGGAGTTAGTCTGAAATGAGAGGACTGATGGATTCTTTAAGATTGAAAACCTAAGAAAAACAGAACAAGAGGTTGCAGTCTGGGGAATAGCCTCCAGAGAAGAGATCATCAGTAAGTTTTAGATGTTTGTGAGAGATGTGCTGGTGTAGTTATTTATGTGTTAATAACTCCCATGTAGTTTTAGTGTGATTGAAATCTCAGACTTTTGCCCAGAGCAACTCCATCTTGTGCTATCGATTCAAAATTTTCCACACAGAATAAAGTACCTTTTGCACATTATCTTATGTTGACCAATTAATTAGCTCTAACAGGAAGTTTTTTAAGGGGAGAAATGTATACAAAAAGGGGAGAGGCAGTTACTTTTTTAAACTGTGACCTTTACTTTTCATATTTTATTCATCCTTTTTTTTAGCAGATAAGGTTAAACACTTCGCTGTTCAAACTGTATTACTAATTTATTGAATTTGTGGGAAAAACATTGAAACTTAACAGTATTAAGCACTATAACCATCTTATTTGTTTTTAATCAACAGATCATTGTTTGTTCTCCAATTACCAGTCAGTCACAGCTCTCTGTATTATTCTAGATTGTGAAATACAGAGAGCAAGCCAAGGTGCATAACAGAGAATCTATGTAATGGAATTCAACAAGAAATAGCAGAAAATAGTCATTAACTTTCTTTTAGACATTAAATAATATCACTAACATATCTGGGCCAATTTCACCTTATCTATAAAATGGGCCTAATGAGAACTTACATGCTCACCTAATAGGTTTCTTATGAAGACTAGAACTAAAAAATGGAATAACTTCCTCATATGGTTTGGCTATGTCCCCACCCAAACCTCATCCTAAATTGTAGTTCCCATGATTTCTATGTGTCATGGGAGGAACCAGGTTAAGTTAGTTGAATTGTGGGGGCAGTTTCCCCTATCCTGTTGTTGTGATAGTGAGTTAGTTCTCATGAGATCTGATGGTTTGATTAGGAACTGTTCTCCCCTTCACTCATTTTTCTCCTTTCTGCCATCACGTGAAGAAGGATATGTTTGCTTCCCCTTCCGCCATGATTGTAAGTTTCCTGAGGCCTCCACAACCATGTAGAACTGTGAGTCAACTGAACCTCTTTTCTTTGTAAATTATCCAGTCTCAGGCAGTCCTTTATAGCAGCATGAGAATTAACTAATATGCTTTCTAAGCCATGAAGCCTATAAGCATGAAAGTCATTACATTGTAAATGCTATGGTCACCAGAAAGAGATTCATCTATTAGCAAAATGGTAAAATAAGCAAAGGAGTGTTTGCGGGGTAAATCCCCAAGCAACTCTGTGGGATTCTGATTGAGAGTGTGACTGAGATTGTCTTATTTTGAGCATCTCTCAAAAGGAAGCACTCAGGCAAGGGTTTTTTTCTCAGATTGTTTACTTGGGAAGCACTGCAAGGGAGTGGGAAAGGAACACAGGGAGGGAGAAGAGCCATAAATGTTGCACAAATGAGGTTACTACTGTGAGCAGCAGATGCTCCATCTCACTGGGGACTATTCGGGACACTCTTTGAAATTTTCCACTAGGGGGTAAGAAATGTCAGGTACTTAGGTACCAACTTCCATTGCACCCTGGGAGTGTTACTCCTAGAGCCTTTGCTCCCAGGCACTTCCAGGCTACGTCAAGTGACAGAAAGCCAGGGGGATGTATATAAATGTCTGCTGGTGACCTTCAGGATAGGTCAATGGCATTTAGAAGGGGCATCCGAGCACCTGCTTTTGAGTCAAACAGACTTGGTTTTGAATCCTGGATCTCCTCCCTATAAGTTGTTCTGTCTCAGCATATCACTCTTCTGTCTTAGCTTCAATTTCTCCAGTTGCAAACTGGGAACAACAGTAGCTACCCTGCAGAATGTTAAATACATTATTATGCATTCTTTCAATGGCATGTGTAATAGCCAATATTTTAAAATGCCCAATGTTCTAGGAAAAGGCTCATGCTATAAAGGCAAGTGAATAAGAGAGATCACATTTATTTGCACCATGGGTCCAATTTTGTGAAGTATATGTGTTTTATATGTAAAGGCAATAATTGGGACAAAATATACTGAGATTAAAGATGATTAATTCTGGATAATAGATTATTTCTATTTTCTTACACATAGTTTTTTTCTTTTTCTATATTTTCTACCAAGGGTATATATTATTCTATAATCAGGAAAAGGCAAATTTTATAGAACTTGTTTTCCAGGTTCTTGTAAAGATAATAATTGTATTAATATAAAAATTGCTTATTATAGTACATGACAGAATGTATGCTCAACATATGGTCATTATAAAAAAGAAGATGCTGCTAATGTAAATAACTAATTAGATGAGTGATTTCTATTTGTCAGATCCCGTACAAAGCACTTTATGTTTATTTTTTCCTTTAATTCTCGTATCGGTCCTATGTGGTAGGTATTGGTCTTACCGTCATTATAGAAAGGGAAGAAACTGAGATTATTAAGAAAGTTGTGGCTTATCTTTAACAACACGTTCTTATGTCTTGAAACCCCTCAGAATGGCTTTGGCGCTTTTAAATAAATGATTCAGAATGACATTTATTCCTTTACTTAAAAAAAGATTTCAGAGATTGAATATCATTTTGATAACTGCTATGTTAACTGAAAAACGGTTAAAACGAAATGTCAAAGAGTAGCCCTTGGTCACTTCAGTTTGCGAGCAGACTGTGTGGTGGAAATCAGATGGACTTGGGAAGCTTTCACCTTGGCCTGAAAGGTGAGATTTTTTTGCATCTCTGAAACGCAGCTATCTTTTCTCACAACAAATGAAAGCTGAAGATAGGCATTTCAGCATGCCAAGACCTCACATCTGAGAGATGAGATGTGAAGAGAAGGCTGCTGCTTGGACAGCTCTATGGCATTACACACAACAACAACACAATTCCAGGACACATTCATTATGAGCACAGCATGAGAAATAATAATTTAAAAAATGATTTGTATTAAACAGAATAGATTTACTTCATTTTATTGATTTTGCTGACCATAAAGCTGAGGCCCTTCTACTGTTTCTTTCTTATTAATTGCTGGTTTGCTGTGTTCTCTGAAAACATTTAGGACTTAATTAAAATAGTTTAAATGGTCATAATCTGTCAAGCTTACAGTTCCTCTTAAAAGCCTTTCTGCTCTCCTCTTAGTGAATTTCATTGTAAAGAAATCAAAGAGAAAAGCTCAGGAAATTGTCACTGTGAAAATAAATGGGGAGGCTGGGCGTGGTGGCTCACACCTATAGTCCAAGCACTTTGGAGGCCAAGGCGGGCAGATCACCTGAGGTCGGGAGTTCAAGACCAGCCTGACCAACATGGTGAAACCCAGTCTTAAAAAAAAAAAAAAAAAGAAAGAAAATAAATGGGGAAGAGGGTAGAGAAGGGGAGAGAAGTGAAAGTGCCTGCATTATTTGAATAGTAGCAAAGCCATTCATAATTTCAGCTTAATCATCTTCAAATGATAAAAGGCTTCAGCTACTGTTTGTCAGAAGTAAAGGCTTTGGAAATAAATACATAGCACTAGCTCTATTAATTTTCGTGGCACTTCTCTGATTCTGTGTCTTCTTGGGGGAGAGGATCCAAGAAGGGGGGAGAACTACAACTTTGGTTATGACTGTTTTGATTTAAGGTGGCAAGGACACTTTAAGTGTTTTGAACATACACTATCTTCAATTTAATGGAGGCTCCTGTGTGGATGAGCAAAAGATCTTGTGTCCCAAATAGAAAACAAACATCAGTTTCTAGGAAATATGAACACTGCAACTTCTATCAGTGGGTTTATATTTGCAGATTTAATCTCTTAAACAGTGTTAAAAAAAACTTAGAGTCAAAAATGCCATGTCACATGGTTTAATATCATTTTAGCTCCATTTTGTGACATATCACTTGATTTTACTGATATTTTCCCTCACCTTGTTCTAATTTATATTTTCTTGTGGTATTGTATGCATTATTTTAGCTATCTTAAGTAATTTTTAGAAGAGAGTGAAGTATAAAAACATTTTTTAAAATATTACATAGGCAATAGTGAGGTCTCTACTCAATACTTAAAGATGGAACGAAAATATTTGTCTTTAAGAAGTGAAAATAAAGAGAGCCCACACTAGGGAGAGGAGACTGTGTGCCAGGCAGTATGATTATAGATTGGTTGTTCCACACTGAGAAGGAGTCTTTCAGTTAAAAGTGGTAATTTGCTGTACTCTGAGATACCAACTTAATAGTCTACCACTGTTGCCGAGGGAGTCTCTAAACATGGGGAATCACAAGAATTCTGCCAACAGAGGTCTCTATTGTAGGGCAGGGGAGGTTCACCAGACATCACCATGGCCAGGATAAATGTTGTCACAAATACCTATTTCCTTTTCTTCTAATCAATGCCAATGTAGCAACTTTATGATTATACACTGGGCTTCAGGCACTTTGATAGGGGAACCAGAGACAGAAAAGAAAAGCATACTGATTTCTAGAACAAACGGTCTCACTGTAAAATTACTCATTGAATTTCTGGCATATCATTAGTAATGTATACTTAGATAAGAGAGGTTTAACCCTAAAACACTGATCATGCCAGTGTGCAGAGAAAGTCTAGTTTCTCTTCCTGTCCAGTTGTGTCCTAGTCTGAATTTATCACTCATCTAGAAAATAGAGCATATGTGATTTCTAAGTGGCCAGACCAGAGCCTTCCCTTGTTTATAACCTCTCCCTGGAGTCTATTTTTGGTCGAGTTCCCACAGACTTCTGACTTAATGATTTGGCTACAGAAAGCTTATTTGAAAGATAATCCCTAGGATCACTCAAAAAGAATAGAAGGGAGTTCAAGAAGGAAGAAAAAAAATCCACTGTGGTCAAATGAGGCTCAGTGCTGTTGGGACATCCTGGGAGATGGCTGTGAATTGCCACAGTTTTCCCACATGAGAAGTGGACTATTTAACCTTCATCATATTCCTTATTGGCCAGGAATTGTTTCTGAGGACATTAGCTCCACAGGACTCTGCCTAGGCTAAGCATACCTCTTCAGTCAGAGAAAATCCTGAGATGTCAAATCACAGGTGCTAGCAGGAGGAAACCCTTGGAGTGTTAGAAACAGTGAGCACTGACAAAATTAGAGTCATCAGCAGTGCCTGCTACAGGTCCTTTAATAATAGCAGCATATGAGACAGCACTCTTGCATTTCCTGTATCCCTACTCATGCTTCGCTATGTACTTACTGGAATTCATTGAGTGTGATTCTGAATCCTTTAGCATACTTTATGGAAGCAATCCATGCCAGATCACTAAAAAAGAACACTAAATGAAGGCTGAGTACTAATGGCGCTTTAAGAAAATAAGAAAAAAAAAAGCATTGAAACTGTGAACACGCAATATCACACAATTTTATCAAACCTCTTTACATTGATGTTATGGTAAGAATTGCTTCCATTTTGAATTATATGTGGTAATTTGGGAGGTGTGGTAATCAGACCTCAGGGATTCTAATGGCATTAATGCAGTCGTAAGAAAGAAGATGAACGCAATCAGAGAATAATTAGCTTCCTATCGCCAAGGGCATTGCATGGTTATAGCCACCTCCAGGAGAAGATGCCTTTCCAACAGCCACATTTTCTTTTCTGGGAATGGCTTCAGCATGTAAGAGTGGACCTGAGGTAGCAATGCTTTTACTGGATCATCTTGCTCCTTTGACCATGGTGCTTCAACAAAATTGTGCCAATCAGAGTTGTGCTCTGAAGAATTTTAATTTTTGGATGAAGAAACCAATACCAAAACTAATTGGTCCTGAAAAACTTTAAGGTGATGGAACTTTGGAAGGAGGGTCTGCTACACCCAAATCTCATGCCAAATGGTAATCCTCAATGTTGAAGGAGGAGCCTGGTGAGAGGTGATTAGATCATAGGAGTCGACTTCTCCCTTGCTTCTCTTGTGATAGTGTGTGAGTTCTCAGGAGATCTGGTTGTTGAAAAGTGTATAGCACTCCTCACTTCGCTCTCTCTCCTGCTCCGCCATGTGAAGACGTACCTGCTTCTCCTTCGCCTTTTGCCATGATTATAGTTTTCCTGACACCTCTGTAGCCATGCTTCCTGTACAGGCTGTGGAACTGTGAGTCAATTAAATATCTTTTCTTCATAAATTACCTAGTCTCAGGTAGTACTTTATAGCAATGTCAGAACAGTCTAATATAGGGTCCATGTGCTCTTCTAGAAATGAGGTCTTGCTATTTCTTTCCATTCCAAAGCCAATGTCATTAAACTCCTCCTAAGACTCTAACAGAGTAGAGGGAACATGTACTTCTTGCCTTTTTAGCACCTAGCCTCCAGTTCTGACTGTCTAACAGGGCCCAGGTTGACATTTAGTTGTCTTTTTTGTGGATAAAATGACCCTACCCTTAAGTCAGAAGTGGGTACTGGTGGGACCAACCCAGTCATTTATCTCTATTTCCTTTGTTACAGTGACTACCCAGACCAGGTCATCCGTTGGTTCACAGAGACTGGTAAAGTATTAGGCACATGACCCAAATCAAGATCAAAAAAGAGGCAAGGTGATTTTTTTTTTTTTTTTCAGAAAACTGGGAAAAAAATTATTCTTGCTTTTGTAAAGACGTCTTCCTAAGAAATGGTTTCTTCTCTTAGGGATGCTGTTTTGCTGACGTAAAGGCTGGTAGTGCTGCAGTCATTTTTCCACCATGAGGGAATGCAGCTTAAAGATGAAACATACAGGAGGACAGAAAAACATAAAGAAAGTACATATTTCATGTCATAACTGATTATTGAGACTTTCCCTATTGCAAAAATATCTAGTTATCTGAGCCCATAAACCTCCCTTATTGTTTAAGCCTGTTTGAGTTGAATTTTCCATTCCTCGTGGCTATAAGCATGTAGTTTGTCTTAGGTCAGACTTTCCGGAATTGAAGCCTGAGACAAGGATTCATGTGCAAATCTTTTTTAGGGCAGGGATCCCAGGAAAACTGGGGTGTGTGGCATGCAGGGGTGGGAAGAAGAAATTAAACAAGATGTGATATCAGGCAGAGAGTTTCAGGTATATTCTGAAAGGGAATCTATAGTAAGTCATTCATAATTTATCTTCTACCCAAAACCAGTGGGCTGGAATTTCATACTCGTACATCACTCAGTTACTGACTAAAACCTGCCCAAAGAGACACAGAATTTCAGACATTTACAGCCCTCTGGGTAGGAGGATGAAGTGGCTCTAGAAAGGAAGTTTTTCAAAAAGAGTTATAGGCGAAGGCAAGAGCAAATAGAAGCCAGAAGAGGAATTAATAAAAGTAGCAAAAGGGATTAGGATCAGAGTGAATCTGAGTGGAGCACCAACAGTATTAGCACACGAATTTATTAGTCTTCAAATAAAGTTTATTGATTCCTTTTGTTGAGTACCTACCAACAGAAGCTGCGGTTAATATAGACAAGTAACTGGACAACACACAATGGTGATAATGAACATGATGCTTTTGACAAAGTTCAAGGAGTGTGCAGGTGTCGATGCCACAATAGCTAGTGGAATGGTTTAAAGAATCTGCAGCATGGTGTCTTAGACAGACTCCAAGTTAGCATCCTTGATTCTCCCCTCTTACTATTTTTTTTTTTTTTTTTTTACTGTAAGGTAATTTCTTTTTTTTTTTTTTTT
>PVKV010000312.1:43616-61704 GCA_004027835.1 Alouatta palliata
AACTGGACAACACACAATGGTGATAATGAACATGATGCTTTTGACAAAGTTCAAGGAGTGTGCAGGTGTCGATGCCACAATAGCTAGTGGAATGGTTTAAAGAATCTGCAGCATGGTGTCTTAGACAGACTCCAAGTTAGCATCCTTGATTCTCCCCTCTTACTATTTTTTTTTTTTTTTTTTTACTGTAAGGTAATTTTTTTTTTTTTTTTTTTCTTTTTTTTTTAATGGTTTTGTGTAGTCCTCTCCAATGGTGAATAGGACTGGCCTGTGTATCAATAAAATATTGCAGAAATGGTGGAGTGTGACTTATGAGGCTAGGTCATAAAAATCATTGTAGCTTCCACCTTGTTTTCTAGGATCATTCATTCTTGGGAAAGTTAGAGCCATATTATAAAGAATCCATGCAGCTGTATAAAGGGGCTTAAATGGTGAGGAGCTGAGACCTCCTGCCAACAACCTATTATGAAAGTGAATCCTTCAGCTAGGTCAAGACTTCAGAAGATGACAGCCCTGGCTGCCATCTTAACTGCAATATCTAATGGGAAACATTAAGCCAGACAGCTCAGCCATGCCACTCTTAAATTCCTGACCCAAAGAAACTATGAGAATAATAAATGTTTATTGTTTTAAGCTGCCCATGAATGGGGGTGTTTTGTGCAGCAGTAGACAGTGAATATACAATGCAAACCACTTACGTATCTGAAACACACTTTTCTGAAGAACAAATACACTTTTTATTTCACTTGCTCATTCATTCATTCATGGAGTATTTCATGCCAAGAAATGTAGTATAGACAAGCGATGCACACCTTGTCCCAGCCCTCTAGGTGCTCCACCGAAAGCCTACAAATTTTCTAACATACCTTGGGTTGCCTTAGAATTATCTGCTTCTGATATCAATATACATAGAGAAAATACCATATAATCTAGCAATCCCAATATGGCTATGTATCCGAAGGAAATGTAATCAGTATGTCAAAGAGATATCAACTGCACTATACTTCCATGTTTTGTTTTGTTTTGTTTTGTTTTGTTTTTTGAGACAAGGTCTCACTCTATCACCCATGCGGGAGTGAAGTGGTGCAATCACAGCTCACTGTAGCCTCGACCTCCCAGGCTTGGGTGGTCCTCCCACCTCATCTTCCCAAGTAGCTGGGACTACAGGTGTGTACTACCATGCCTCCATGCCTGGCTAATTTCTTTTTGTATTATTATTGTTGTTATTATTTTGGTAGAGACTTTCACATGTCCCCCAGGCTGGTCTTGAGCTCCTGGGCTTAAGCAATCTGCCTACCTCGGCCTTTCAAAGTAATCATGCTAGGATGACAGGCGTGAGCCACTGCACCCAGCCTCCCATGTTCACTGCAACATTATTTATAATAGCCAAGATATGGAATCAACCATCAATGGATGAATGGATAAAGGAAATGTGGTATATATACACATGGGATATTATTCAGCTTTAGAAAAAGTTCCTGCCATTTGCAAAAATATGGATGTATCTGGAAACTTCCGTTAACTGAAATAAGCCAGGCACAAAAAGACAAATACCAGCTGGGTGCCGTGGCTCATGCCTGTAATCTAGCACCTTGGGAGGACAAGGAAAGTGGATCCTCTGAGGTCAGGAGTTCAAGACCAGCCTGACCAACATGGTGAAACCCTATCTCTACTAAACACAGAAAATTAGCTGAGTGTGGTGGCACATGCCTGAAATCCCAGCTACTTGGGAGGCTGAGGCAGGAGAATTGCTTGAAACCGGGAGGTGGAGGTTGCAGTGAGCCAAGATTGTGCCATTGCACTCCAGCCTGGGCAACAAGAGTGTAACTCTGTCTCAAAAAGAAAAAGAAAAAAAGGCATATTCATAGAGTAGAATGGTGGTTACAAGAGGGTAGGGTGGGGAATAGTTGGGAAAGAGAAGGAAAATACAAAGCTGATTGGAAAAGCTATTTGCACATTTAGCTAAAAGCCTGAGCAAAAAAAGAAAAACGTTAAAGGCAAATGCATGCAAATACATCATTTTGTCAAAAGCCAGTGAGATTGTCTCAAAACTGATGCCCTCTATGGACCTAATGGCACCAAGGAAAAGATAGGCTCCTGCCACATATCCAGTGCTGAGAATTATCTTGACAAGACCATTCATTTTTGACATTGTGCATGTGCAGAGATATTTCATTCCTGGAGGATGGGGATAGTTGTATGCAATGTTCAACATGCTCTCTATTCAATGTCAACTCTGCACAAATAAGCACTTTTGCCTTTTAGTTGGATGAGGATGGTGATCATAGTCAGCAGACTCAAGGGCAATATTCTGAAAATTCAAGAGCCCAGTCAGATCTGAGAAGTTGGAAAATCTGATAACAAATTTCTCCTCTCTAATACAGGGTTAATGGTGAAATTATAAAGAACAGAATCTCTGTCTAGTTTCTTCCTCACAATTTACACACTTTTTTCATTTCCCACTTCTGAAAATATAATCCTAGAATTGGGCTCAAGCATTATGTGGGTTTTCTATCAAAATGAGTATTTGTTTTGGATGATACAAATGGTATATACCAATTTACATAAGGTGCATGGTTTTAGGTAGCATGTATAATTTGATAAAAGCCAGTAAGTATCACTTAATTAGAGATTTTAACAGAATTCTATGCCACTATGCTAGTATTTTTGTGGGTCACTTTAGCTTCTTAAAAGGTTTATTTTACATATACTGACTGAATATATTTAAAGTGTACAACTTCATAAATTTTGGCACATGTGTACACATGAGATTATGAGAAATCATAATCTCAACTAATATAATGAACATATCTTTCATATCCAAAAGCTTCTTCTGTAATTATTCCCTCCTGCCTTTCCCCACCAACCCATCCTCTAACCAAAGGCAAACTCTGATTTACTTTCTGCCACTATGATTAGTTTATATTTCCTAGAATTTTATATAAATAGACTTTTATACTGCCTATTCTCCTAGTCTGGGTTCTTTTATTCAATGTAATTATTTTGAGATCCATCTTTTTTTACAACAGACAATAATTTGTTGTTGCTTTTTTTCCTTGTTGAGCAGTGCTTTTTTTCTTTCAGCAATTGATGAACACTTGAGTTGTTTTCAGTTTTTGTTTTGTTTTGTTTTGTTTCTTTGAGACCGCCACCCAAACTGCAGCTGTGGATCCCGGCCTCCCTGTGCTCTTGTGGGAGGGGCAGGAGCAGGGAGGATCTGCCTACACCAGGTACCAGTGTGGCTGCTGCCACCTTCCTAGGTGCAAGAGCTGGGTGTCTCTACAGACTGCACTCTTGGGGATCCCAGGAAGGAAACCCCCTTCCCCCATCCCTGCAGGGTCAAAGATGTCTACCTGGCCTCTCTACTCCCTGCACCTGCTCCCATCTCTGAGTGGGGTTGGGGTCCAGCCCCAGGGCCATGAATGGCAGTGTGAGGCAGAGTTCTGAATGAAATAGGTCCCCAGTAAGTCCCCACCTTTGGGCCAGGGAGAACATGAAGGCTGGGGGCCAGGCTGCCAGTCCTGTGGACCACAGTGGGAACTTGTGGTGTCTCTTCTGGGCCTGCCCATGGGCACTCATGAACCAATTGGCATGCACTTTCTCCCCTCTGAGGTCCATAAAAGCCCTCAACTCAGCCAGAAGAGAGCAGAGGATGGACAGAGGATGAAGAGAGCAGAGAGAAGATGGGACCCGATGACCAATAACTGCAGAGCATAGAGGAGTACCTGTCTCTGCTGATAGCTGGGGATGATGGAAAGACCAGCTGCCCAGAGGAGTACCTTCTCTGCTGAGAGCTGCAGAAGTGATCTGCTGGCAGAGAGAAGCTGCCCGCTCTGCTGAGAGCTTCAGAGACCTGCAGAGACATGGGAATGACTTTCCTACAGAGAGGAGCCACCCTCTCCAGGGCTTCCTCACTGCTAAAAGCTGAACACTCTGCTGGACAACTTGCTACAGAGAAGAGCTACCCACTCCTCTAAGCTGTTCTAACACTAAATAAAACTCTTTTTCACTCTTTATTTTTCTGCCTACCTCATTCTTCCTGGACGCAGGACAAGAACTCAGGCAAAGGTGAGGTGGCCGCAGAGGTTTCCAGCCAGAAAAATCAGCACCCCAGAGATCCCATAATACTTGATATGTTTATCAAATGTAAAAATTTAACATTGGTGTAATACTACTAACTACACTAAAGACTTGATTTACTCAAGTTTTCTTTTAAGTAATTCCTCTTTTTTCTTCTCAGATCCAACCAAGGATACCTCATTGTATATAGTCATCGTGTCTTCTTAGTTCCCCTGGATTCATAAATTTCTCAATCTTTGATGATCTAACACTTTTGAAGAGTAGCAATAAAGTATTTTCTGGAATTTAGATGTTTCTGATGTTTTCTCATAAATATACTAAGATTGTTAATTTTGGGGAATATTATTACTTTTATACCTAGTTTTTTTAGGGTTATTAATTTTTTGTCATTAATGAGTATTAAATTTTATAAATTTATTTTCTGTATCTGTTAATAATAGGGCTTTTATTTTTTCTTCTGTTAGTCTAATCTATTCCATTGTTTCATTTTAAAATATAAACTAATCTTGCATTCCTGGCATAGAATGCAGTTGCTTATGATATATATATTCTGTATTCATTCTGAATTTCATTTGCTAATATTTTGTTGATAACTTATGTCTAGGCTTTGAAGGGCTATTCATCTAAAATTTACTCTTCTTATAATGTATCTCTCAAGTTTTGGCCTCATGTAGTGACTTGGGAAGTAGTCTCACAACCTCTATTTTCTGAAATAATTTATATTAATGGTCTGTTATTTTTTGCTGAAACATTTGACAGAATTCACAAGTGAAGCCATCTGGTACTGGAATTCTCTTTATCAAAATAATTTTAATTATTAAACAAATTAATAGATATAGAGTTATTAATACTTTCTATTTTTATGTGTTTCTTTTCAAGGAATTTGTGTACATCATCTAAATTATTAGGTTTATTAATATAAAGTTAAGAATAACTCTTATGAATCATAATCTCTCTGTATACTTTAAATGTACATAGGATCTGTAGTGATGTTTCACTTTCATTTTCAATATTTGTAATGTATGAATTGCTCTTTATTTTAGCTCATATCTCTAAAGGTTTATCTGTTTTATTGATTTTGTCAAAGAAGGTTTTGGCTTTATTGTTCTTTATTTTTGGTTCATTATCTATCTTGTTACTTTATACATTTATCATTGTTAATTCCTTTGTTCTACTTTATCTGGCTTTTATTTGCTTCTTTTCCCTATCTCCCTGAGATGGAAGCTTATTTAATTAATATTTTTTTCTTTTCTAGTACCAACATTTAAAGATATGTAATTCTCTTTAAGCACAATGTGGGCTGTATTCCATAAGTATGCTACATACAGATATGCTGTGTTTTCATTGCCATTGGTTTAGACATTCATTTCATAGTACATTTTAGTTTAGAAATATTTGTATTTTTTCCAAATATCCTTTTGTGATTCTTTCCTAATTGATCCATTTAAATATTATATATCATATACATCAAAACTTTTACTAGTTATTAGATGCTGGGATTGGGGGGGAAAAGGGTTGGTTAATCAGTGAAAAAATATAATTAGAACAAATAAGATCTAGTATTTGATAGCTCAACAGGGTGACTATAGTCAACAATAACTTACGGTATCTTTTTAAATAATGAAAAGAATGGAATTAGAATGTTTCCAACTCCAAGAAATTACAAGTGCTTGAGATGATGAATACCCCAATTACCATGATGTGATTATTACACATTGCATGTCTGCATCAAAACATGTACCCCATAAATATATACACCTATAATAGTTAAAAATAATTTTTAAAAGCCCCAAAATCCTTTAAATTTATTGATACTTGTTTCATAGGCCAAAATACAGTCTACTTTGGCAAATGTTTCACGTGCACACACACAAAAAAGTACATTCTGCTATTTGAGGGCACCATGTTTTTAAAATATCAGCACTTGGTTGCATAAGGTTATTCAGATCTTCTGTATCCTTACTAATTTTATGTCTTCTTATTTCTGTCAAGTAGTGAAAGAGGAATAGTCGCTCGTTACCCAGGCTGGAGTGCAATGGCGCCATCTCGGCTCACTGCAACCTCCGCCTCTTGGGTTCAAACAATTCTCCTGCCTCAGCCTCCCGAGTAGCTGGGACTACAGGCACGTGCCACCATGCCTAGCTAATTTTTGTATTTTTAGTAGAGATGGGGTTTCACCATGTTGACCAGGATGGTCTCAATCTCTTGACCTCGTGATCCACCCACCTCGGCCTCCCAAAGTGCTGAGATTACAGGCGTGAGCCACTGTAATTGTTGATTTTTTACTTCACATTCTGAAGCATTGTTTTAGGGCACATACATTTATAACTATTACGATTTCTTAATTGAGTCTTTCATTAACATGAAATGTCTTATTTCAAGTGACTTGCAGTGCAGTCTGATTCTTTGATGCTTGTTTTTAAGATTTCTTAGGGAAGTTTTTCCTGTAGAGCTAATTTACTCCTATTACTAGGTTGTGACCCTATTGGTATATCTACTATATTTCTGAGTGTTCAGTGAGTTCTCTCCCCATGGCTGACCAGCCCATGTGGGTTCTGGTAACTGTTCTCTGAAAGTTGTTCTCTATTTTTGTAGTCATTATTTCCTTGGCTTCATGCATTTTTAGCCTCATGTTCACAATTTAGTCTTCAGTCAATGACCTGAGAGAACCCCATTTCAGATTTCTGAAATGCTTTCTCTATACAGATTCCCTCTCACTGGTACTCTGGTCAGGCAAATTCCACCTCAAAATCCTCGAACTTTGGCTGGGTGTGGTGGCTCACACCTGTAACCCTAACCCTTTGGGAGGCCGAGACAGGAGGATTGCCTGCGCTCAGAAGTTGGAGACCAGCTGGGCCAACATGGTGAAACCCCGTCTCTACCAAAAAATACAGAAACTTAGCCAGGCGTGGTGGCAGGCACCTGTAATCTTAGCTACTCCAAAGGCTGAAGAACGAGAATCGCTTGAACCCTGGAGGCAGAGGTTGTGGTGAACTGTGATCGCACAAGTGCTGTCCAGCCTGGTTAACAGAGTGAGACTCCATCTAAAAAAAAAAAAAAAAAAAAATACCTTGAACTGTAACTCGTGTCTTCTGAACTTGAAGAGATCGCGCTGTGCTCTATGTTTCCCCTTCTGACATTGCATTCTCAAAAATGCCGTCAGGCAAAAAGCCGTAGTAATAAATGGACTGAACTCTTTTACTTCTCTCCTCTTAAAGATCACTTTCTTTTGTTTCTTGTTTTCAAATGTTTGAGAACAGCCATTTCATTATTTGTCCAGTTTTTTACTTATCTATAGTTATTGGGCTGTGTATTAATTGACAGGCTGTCAGAGTAGCACAGACTGGTGACTTAAAAAACAAGAATTTATTCTCTCACAGTTCTGGAAGCAAAAAGGCCAAGATCAAAGTTAGACAGAATTGGTTTCTTTTGAGCCTCTTTTCTTCGACGGTAGATGATCCCCTTCTCTCTGTGTCTTTACATGGTTGTCCCTCTCTGTGTCTGTGTTCTAATATCCTCTTTGTAATAGTGGATTACAGCCCAGCCTAACGACATCATTTTAACTTGATAACCTCTTTAAGACCTTACCTGTAAATACAGTTACATTCTGAGCTATTGGGGATTTATGTTTCAACATATGGAATTTTTTTTGGAGGGAGCACAATTCACTCATAATAAACAGTCCAGTAATGATTACTCTTTCATACCAGCAACAGAATTTTTGAATATTTGCTATTTGCCAGTCATTTTATAAACATGTTGCAGACTTTAACTCAATTAATTCTCCTAATATCCCTGTCAGATAGATATTATACACTCTATTTTAGATCTAAGGACACTAAGCTTCAAGAGTTAAGTAATTTGCTGTAGCTAATAAGCAGAAGAGCCTGGATTTGAATCTAAGAGTTACTCCAAAGCCCTGGTTCTTAACCACTATGCTTTGCTTTCTTTTAGGGCACACATGAAAGGCAAAACTAGTATCTCTAGATTATATTCTTGGAACTGTGGGCAGATATTCCTAAAATACCTAGCCTTGAAGCTTAACTGCATACAGAGTTTTACTTCTTAGCAACTCACAAATTTTCCCTTGTCAGAAAACAGAAAAATACTAGAGTATAATTCATTACTCATATGAAATAAACATCTTTCGTTTTGTCTCTCTCACTCAACCTCTTACTTTATATGTATATAACTTTACTTATGATATTGTAACATAAGCAAAAATTGAGAATTTTATATAAATGAGGTCAAATAGCATAATGATCCAACATATGTGGAGTAAAGTTTGCATTATTTCTAAATTATCAGTTATATATGGATAGCGGGCCAAAGATAACTCTCATCATTTTGGGAGTTAATTTATTCATCAAATAAAAGCATTCATTTAGGCATCAGTAGAAGTAGTTAGACATTGATTTTTCATGGGCCCATTTATGTCAAGGATAATCAATGATTATAAATACATTATGACAGAAATGTCTTCTAGCTTGAATAATAAATTAGACTAACACTTGACATCTAACATTTAGTTTTTAAGTATCTTATGACAGCTGGAGTCTTCCGTGTAAAATAAACAGTTAATATATGAGGCAGAAACCGACACAGTAATATGTAGTGTGGATTCTAATGTTGATACGCCAGTTTGGGCACTGCAGTGTGATTTCTATGCTGGTCATATTTTCATATACATCTTGAGCTATTGACGGTCAAATGAGGATGGGTCTAATGGGCCAGACTGATTGGGGTTTGCCTTATAAAACTGGTCTGATTTTAAATACAAATATTTATTCTTTATTATCCTTGCTCAAAGAATTTCTTTCAATCTGTGACTAAAATGTTAAACATGATGTTCATGAAGACAGAAAAAGAGGTCAAAAAAAAAAAAGTCAAAATTGCTGTCAGGCATCAGAGTATTTAAAGAATACTCCACTATCAAAGCTCTTCACTCAGCTTATTTTGTAGACTAATGATAATCTAGAGATTCAACTTGTTCACTGAAAGTACAGCTTCTGGTGTGCCAATAATGAAAACAGGAGCTTGAGACAAGGACTAAGAGGTAGTCAGTCTGGGAGGTCATCTCAGGAAGCAAGAATGAGGAATCAAGAAGAGGAAAACAGAGAAGTTATCAAAGACAATAAGGGTGTATAATTTGTCACTGCACATCCTGGAAACTGAGTCCTACCAAGGAACCTCAGAGGCACCATGCAGAGAATTCCTTAGAGTTTCCCCTCTGAAGGATTGCAGAATGTGGGTAGTATTTTTCTGTCAACAATCATACCCCATTAATTGAGGGTTGTCCACAGGAGCATTAAATCCCTCTCAATTTTGGCCTGTGCCTGATTGCTGGATGAGGAGACTTTCCAGTTCCTAGACAAAGCCCAGGGGCAGAAAAACAGGTGAGCTTTAAGCGGATGACATCAGTGGCCAGTACAAGAAACCATCTACCATGGCTCCTCTGAGATCAGTGTTGGGATATAATACAGAGCATCAAAAATATCTGCAACAAATAGAGTATTTGCTTTTTTATTTGTAAAGTGTAGGATTTCTTTCGGAGGATAAAGTTCTTCCTGATGAGCATGGTCCTTCTCAGTGAGGCACAGAGCACTGCTGAGTAGCAGCATTTGTCTAGACTTTTAATGAAAGATGAGAATAAAATTTTATCTTTCTCCAGCCATGGTGTCATCTGGACCTGGGATTAATGACCATCAAGATGAAACCTTTAAAGCATTAATCCCAGTGCAATGGCAAATGCACAAATATAAACATATGTGTAAATCGGGATTAAAGACTACTTAATGACTTTAAGAAATCTGGAGGGAGTACATTAAGTGTGGCCTTGTGAGCAAATAAAATAGGTGGCCATTAACAACCTATATATTTGGAGAGCTGCCATGCCTGGGGAAGAAAGACCGTAGCAGCACTTTTCTCATCTTTAAATCAGGGGAACTTCGTTACAATAACATTTTTAACTACCTTAATTGACACACAATAAACTGCATATCTTTAGACTGTACAAATTGCTAAATTTGACATGAATACACCTGTGAAACCACCACCACAATCAAGATAATGAATGAATCAATAACATCCAAAAGTTTCTTTATACCTTTTTGTAATCTCTTGTCTGCCCTACTCTCTTCCCAGGTAACCATTGATCTGCTTTCTATCACTGTGGATTAGTTTATATTCTAGGCAATGTATATGAATAGGCTCATACAGTATATGATCATGTTTTATCTTTTTTTACACTCAGCATAATTATTTGGAGATTAATCTATGTTGTTACGTGTATCAATAGTTTTTACCTTTTATATCTGTATTTTCCATTGTATCAATACACTACAATTTGTTTATTCGTTAACCTATTTATGTACATTTGGATCTTTTCCAGTTTCTGGCAATGACGATAAAACTGCTTTGAAGAATTATATAGAAGTCTTTGTAGGGACATACGTTTTCTGTTCTCTTGGCTAAAACAGAAATGGTTGAGTGATACGGTATGTATATGTTTAACTTTTTAAGAAACTGACAGACTGCTTCCAAAGTGGTTACATCATTATACATTCCCACCAGCAGTGTTTGAGGGTTCCAGATGCTCCAATCATTGCCGACAGTTTGCGTGGTCAGTGATTTGACTGTTAGTGGGTATGCAGTGTTACCTCAGTGTGATTTTAATTTGCAATTTCCTGAAGACTGATGATTGGGAGTGTGTTTTAATGTGTTTATTTACTATTTGTATATCTTATTTGATGAAGTCTCTATTCAAGCCTTTTGCCTATTGTCTCACTGTGTTGCTTATTATTGAGTTTTGAGAGTGCTTTATATCAGTCCTTTGTAAGCATCTGATTTGCAAATATTTTCTTTCCATCTGTGGTTTATCTTTTCTTTCTCTTAATAGTGACTTTTTAAAAGCAGAAGTTCTTCAATTTGATGAAATCGTATCTTTTGTCTTACGAGTTATGCTTAGCCTAAACTAGGTCATAAAATATTTCTTTAACACTTTAATCCAGAATTTTATAGTTTTAAGTTTTATATTTAGGTATACAATGAATTTTGAGTTAATTTTTATAGAGTGTGATTTATAGATCAAAGCTTTTTTTTTTTTTTTTTGGCATTTGAGTTTCCAAGTAGTTCAATCACAATGTATTACTAGTAGCAGAAGAAAAGGTGATTGTAGTTGTAGACCATTTAAGGTTGGTCTCTTTGAAGGATGGGAGAGGGTACCCTTTTTCTGCTATAGTCAGACAGGTTGCCAGATGCTTTGGGTCATTTCTAATCTTACCCCAGCTGACAAAATAGGTGTAGCAGATGTGTTTGGGTCCCTAATGGCCCACCTCTTATTTCAGCTGCTGCAGCAAAGGGCATTCTGGACCAGCTCAGGTTCATCTCCTTTGCCACCTCTCACCTCAGCACACTGTGCATTCTACCTCTGGATATTCTCTGATGTCACATAGTTGGTGCTCACTCAACATGGCAAACGCAGCCTGGAAATACAGGGAAGCTAATGCCTCAGGACAAGTCTCAACCAAAACACACCAGCAAGCAGTGGATAAATGTTCCTGTCTCAGATTCTTCAGAAGAGCACTTCTGAGGGGCATTCTATAAACTCTTCTTAGGAGCTTATGGAAGAACCAAGCTCCTGGTACCCACAGTACAACCTAACAACATACTTTCAACTGCCTTTTCTTCCTCTTTTTTCAATCTCCCCACTCCTTCATTGATGCTCCCTAGGATTATCTTTCAAATAAAATAACTGCACCCAAGTCTTTTTCTCAGGCTCTGGTTTTAGGATAACTCAAACTAAGAAAATAATTATTTTTATTCACATATTAGACAGAATTAAATTTCACCAAGATAAAAACAAATGTCCGAAGTCACCAAGCTCATAAATGATGATGCTGGGATTTGAGCACACATCTATTATTTTCTAGGACGTATGTTCATTCCTTGACAGGATCATTCTGTTCATTCACCTGCAGCTTGGCAAACACATTAATGTATAGTAGCTAGAAGCAGGATTTGAAGATCCAGGAGCCAGATTGCTTGGTTCTGTTACCTGCTGGCTGTGAGACCTTGAGCAAGTTCCTTAACATCTCTGTGCCTCAGTTTTATCACATAAAAATGGACATAGTTTCTTACATTTACCTCTCAGGATTAAATAAATTAATATTAATAAATTATTGGGACAATGCTTCACAAATAATAAGTATTACATGTATTAATTACTATTATTTTTACATTATTGTGGTTGTGGTTGTCATTGTTATCACCAAGCCATACAATACTCAGATTGTCTTCCTCCACGTCAAACCTGCATGTGGTAATCTAGTTATATTCCCTGTGGGAGTAATGAGGAAGAAAAGTTGAGAGGGATCTCTCCTGGCACCGTATGTAATCAGAGGATGAAGTATTTAACTGTATCTTTGTGATACAATCATGCAACTTGAGTAGATTGAATCAAATAATTTTAAAAAGTGTTTGTATCAATTTGCACCCCCAAAGAGAGCATAGGAGAATTCCATTTGCCTGGCAACACAGATCTATGATGATAGAACCCCATCTTCTAAGAAACCAACACTGACTGGTTGGTGTAAAGATCACTCCTCCTACTAAGTCATTCTCTACTACACAGTCCTTTCTAATTTTTATTTACAGCATTCATTTCTAACAACTTGTCTAGTTTATTTATTTGTTTATTTTCTCTCTTCTCTACTATCAGAAGCTCTCTGAGGGGAGAAGCCTTAACTGTTAATTGCTTTGCTTTTACTGTTTTTAATGGATACATAATAGATGTACATATTTTGGGGTTAATGTGATAACTTGATACATTCATACAATATGCAAAGATCAAATCAGGGTAATTAGGATATCTATCACCTTAAATGATTTACTTTTCTTTATGCTAAGAACATTTGAATTGCTCTCTTCTGGCTATTTTGAAATGTACACTGGATAAGTATTAGCCATAGTCACTCTACTGATTATTAAACATTAACTTATCTTATTCCTTCTATCTAGCTGTATAGTTGTATCCATTAATCAACCACCATTCATCTCTCTACCCTCTACTCTTCTCAGCTTCTGATAACCATCAATCTACTCTTATCTTCATGAGATCCACTTTTTTAGCTCCTGCTTATGAATGAGAACATATGACATTTGTCTTTCTTTACTTGGCTTATTTCAGTTAACATAATGATCTCCAGTTCCATCTATGTTTCTGCAAATGACACAATTTAATTCTTTTTTATGACTAAATACTATTTTAGTGCGTATATATATCATACTTTCTTCATCTAGTCACGGATGGGCACTTAGGTTGATTATATATTTTGGCTACTGCAAATAGTGCTTCTATAAACATGGGAGTGCAGATATCCCTTTGATCTATTGATTTCCTTTATTTTGGGTTTATATTCAATAGTGGAATTGCTGGATCATATGGTAGCTTTATTTTTAGTTTTTGAGGACCTTCCATGCTGTTTTCCCTAGTGGCTGTACTAATTTACAATCCCACCAACAGTGTATGAGTGTTCCCTTTTCTCTATATCCTCACCAATGTTCAATATTCCCTATGTTTTTGACAAAAGCTATTTTAACTGAAATGAGGTGATATCATATTGTGGTTTTGATTTGCATTTCTCTGATGATTACTGATGCTGAGCATTTTTTCATATACCTGTTGGCATTTGTATGTCTTCTTTTAAGAAATGTCTATTCAAATTTTTTGACCACTTTTTAGTTGAATTAATTGTTTTTGCTATTGAATTGTTTGAGCCCTTAAATATTCTGGTTATTAATCCCTTGTCAGGTGGGTAGTTTACAAATACTTTTCCCATTCTGTAGGTTGTCTCTTCACTTTGTTGATTGTTTCGTTTGCTGTGCAGAATCATTTTAGCTTGATGTAGCTCTTACCTATGTTTGCTTTTGTTGCCTGTGATTTTGAAGTCTTACACAGAAATTTTTTGCCCAGAGCAATGCCCTGGAGCATTTCTTTTATTTTTTTCCCACTAGTTTCATAGTTTTGGGTCATCGATTTAAATCTTTAATCAATTTGATGTTTAATTTTTTATATGGTGAGAGATATGGGTCTAGTTTCATTTTTCTGCATATGGTTATCCAATTTTCCCAGTATCATTTATTGAAGAAACTGTCCTTTCCCCATTGTATATTCTTGGTGACCCTCTCAAAAAAGGATTGGTTGTAAACGTGTGGATTTATATCTGGGTCCTTTATTCTGTTCCCATTGGTCTATGTACCTGTTTTTATGCCAGTACCATGCTGATTTGATTTCTATCACTTTGTAGTATATTTTCAAGCCAGGTAGTATGATGTCTTCAGCTTTGTTTTTTGCTAAGGATTCCTTTGGCTATTTGGCTCTATTGTGGTTTTGTATAAATTTTAGAATATTTTCTATTTTTTGTAAAGAATTTCATTGTTATTTTGATAGGAACTACATTGAATCTATAAACTACTTTGGTAGTAATTTTTAACAATATTAATTCTTCCAATCTATGAGCATAGAATATCTTTTCATTTTTTCATGTCTTCTTCAATTTCTTTCATCAGTATAAATTTCTTTGTTAGGTCTTTCATTTCTTTGGTTTAATTAATTCCTAGGTATTTTATATAATTTTGGCTATTGTAATGTTGCTTGTTTTCTGGTTGTTCTTTAACTCTTCCCTTCCTTTCTTTCTTATGATCTTCATTTGTGATTAAGTGATTTTCTCTGGTAGTATGTTTTAACTTGTTCCTTTTCATTTTTAACAAATTGATTACATGTTTTTGCATTGTGATTACCATGAGGCTTACAAAAACATCTTGTAGATATAACAAGTTATTTTAAAGAAATAACTTGATCACAAAAAAATAGAGATAAAACAAAGAACAAGTGGTTAAAAAAAAGTACACTTCAGCTTCATCCTTCACATTTTGATTTTTAGTTATCTCAATTTATATATTTTATACTGCCTATGTCTTAATAGTTTGCTGTAGCTATTGCTGGTTTGGATAGATTGATCTTTTAGACTTCATGTTAGAATTATGAGTGGATTGTACACAACAATTACAGTATTATTCTTGATTTGTCTGTGTGCCTAATTTTGCCAATGGGTTTTATACCTCCCAGTGCTTCCTTCTTGCATATTAGTGGTTTTTTTTTCCTTTTAGATTGAATAATTCCTTTAGCATTTTCTGTAAGATGGATCTAGTGGTAGTGAATTCTACTATTTTTTGCTTGTCTGAGACTTTGTCTCTTCTTCATATTTGAAGGATAAGTTTGCTTGATCTTGATTGATAGTTGTTTCTTTCAGCTCTTTGAAAATATTGTCCCACTCCCTCCTGACGTGAATGATTTCCATTGAGAAATCTTTTGCAAAATTAATCAAACTTCTTTATGAGGTATTTGCTTCTCTTCTCTTGCTGCTTTTAGGATCTTCTTTTTGTCTTTGACTTTTGAGAATTTGATTATTATATGTCTTGGGTTACTCTTATTTGAGTTAAGTCTTTTTGGTCTTCTCTAACATTCCCATACTTTGAAATTTATACCTTTTTTAAGTTTTGGAAAGTTTTCTTTTATTACTTCTTTGAATAAGTGCTCTACCCCCTTATTCTTGATCAACTCTCCTTGAATGCCAATAATTCTTAGATTTGGGGATTTTTTTGAAGTACTTTTCTATATCTTGTAGGTGATCATTGTTTGTTTTCATTCTTTTTTTTTTTCTTCTCTGTATATTTTCAGATAGCCTCACTGATTCTTACCTCTGCTTAACACATTGTGCTGTTGATGAATTTTTAGTTCAGCAAACACATTTCTCAGTTCCAATAATTCTGGGTTTTTTTTATGGTTTCAATCTCTTTGTTGAATTTCTCTGATACATTTCTAAACTGTTTTTCCGTGTTATCATGGAGATTATTGTTTCTTATAACTACTAATTTGAATTCTTGGTCAGAGAGTTCACATATTACCATCTCATTAGAGTCAGTAACTGGTACCCTGCTTTGTTCATTTAGGTAGGTCATGATACTTTGGTATTGTTTCTTGTGAAGGTACATCTGTCTTTGTACTGAAGAATTGTTTATTTATTTATTTCTTCTCAATCTAGCCTGTTTTGGTATTTATTAGTTTGCTTAGAAATTGTTTGTAATTTACCTGTTGAATTTCTCTTATTTTTCCCACTAGGTCATTGCCTCCTTTTTGACAGTAAATGGCACCTTTAGCACAAGTTTGCCTCTGTTCTAATAAACTATCAGAGTGCTGCCTATCCTGAATGGGATAAAGAAACATGGTATCTTGGCTAGTGGTTTCTGCCCAAGAGACTAGTTAGATGTATCTGCTAAAGTGTGGTGCTGCTAAATAGCCACTCAGATGTGGCTAGATTAGAGTAGAGCTTCCAGGCTGGAGATGGTAGTCCTGCCTCTGGTGGTGTGTGGTGGTCCTGAGGGATATTTTTTCCTTCAGAAACCTAGTTCTTCCTTTGGGTTGAGACAGGGGCAGGTATCCTGCCAGAGCACCCAAGATGATGAAGAAGCTGGTTGTCCATCTTGATATCACTTTTTCAATTGTAGAAATCATGAGTTAGGGGGAAATTTTCTGAGTACTTGGGGCCCAGCAGATTGGTGGGAGAGGCATTGTGGATGTGGAAGTTTGATTCTCTTACTATCTGCTCAGTTTTTTCACTTCTCTGTGGCTCTGAGAACTGTTTTATTCTCATATCTGAGTTCTGGGATATTGCTGGTGATAACCTCAGCACTTTATATTTGTTTTTGGCTTTCTGGGTATTGTGGAGAGTTAAGCTAGCTTGCCTCTGTGGTGCTGTTTTGGAATCAGAATCCTCAACAATTGATTGTCAGTTGTTAACTGCCATTTTCCTTAAATCTAGAATAGTTGATGTCTAATAGTAGGTGCTTAATTAACATCTGTGAAATGAATAAATGTACCTATTGGTTTGATTATTCAGCTATTATTGCTGGTCTATTTAGGGACCTTAAAAATGTCACAGTGGCTTTGACTAAGCTTTACAAAATTTTCAGTTTATTTCAGATATACTTTTTTTTCCTCCAAAAGGTACATTGTTGGGTCTAAATTTGATGCCTGTGGATACTCTATAAGTAAAAGATTCCAAAAATATTGAAGTGATCTATTATGCTAATCAGTTACAGATGTTAGGTGACATATTTAACTGTATTAAACCTATATAGATAAACAGGAAAAAACAATGAACTAATAGTAAAAGTAATTTTATCTGCCTTTGAAATGCACACACATGAACCCATTTATGCACTCAAGCACTGACCTTTTGGTGATTCCATACCCTCCCTGTTCTACTTATCGCAGCATTCCGAATCCTCTGAAATGAGGGGAGGTAGGAAAATTATAAATAGGGATGCAAGAGAAATCCTCAGGCTAGCGGTTAATCTGCAAAATGTAAAATACTCTGTCAAATATTTAAGAATTAGCTACTAAGAAAAGACATCTCTGCTGACTACCCACTTTGAACACTAGTTTTATTAGACAGTTGGGGTAATGTGCTAGTCAGAACAACTGCTGAAGAATAGACGTCAAACTCAAAATGGCTCAAAGGAAAAGAAGGGAATGTATTGTATCATGTAACATGAATTAATTGATATGTTTGACTTTAGGCAAAGTTGGATTTAGAAGTTCAGATAATTTCATCAGGCAAGACTTATTCTTGATTTTCTGATCTCTAATCTCTTCTTCATCTCCTCTTCATTCTCAGGCAGTTTATTTCTTCATGGTGGCAAAATGGTTGCCAGTCATTTTTCTTTCTATTCATCTCACTTGAAAAAGAATTTCTCTTGTCTATAAGTTTCATCACAATTCTTAGAATTAAGGATCATTTGTCTGACTTAGGTTGTAAGCCAATGTCTGACCAATCGCTATGGCCAAAAAGAGTGAATTCTCTGATTAGCAAAACATTAAGCCTAACTTTGAGGCTGAGGGTAAATATAACTCTATTCAAATAACATTGATTAAAAATGAGGATCA